>LGUB01000008.1:0-44437 GCA_001432165.1 Pseudoloma neurophilia
AGAACTAATATTGATTATATAAAAGTATATAAGCGGACGGAAGTAAAATAAAAATTTATTTCAATGATAAAGTATTATTATTTAATAGGTCTTATGGCATAAATGCCCACCTTCAAAATGCAATCATTTGACTTTTTTATGAGTCAATCAATCTCTTTATAAAAAAACACTGTTTATGATTGAAAACAAAATCATTTGAACATTATTTAAGATAGAAATGAGTCAAAAAAATTAGTTGGTAAGAAGGACTGTCCGATGAAGCTCAAGTAATAGATAATTCATGCAAATCATTTAATGTAAAGTATCTTTTTTAAGTGTCACAGCCATGTTTGTTGTGACATGATGGGTGTCCGACAGAGATAAAAAGTTTTCATGTCTTACACCCCGACCAGAATCAATACTAAAATGAAGAGCAAGTTCCATCAATCTCAAATTTTCAACAGACAAGTTTGAAAGGTTGTGATAGCGAATCGCCCAGTTATTGAACGATACCTAAGAGACAACACTCTCCCTACCGAAATTGACACAAGTTTCTACAATTTTTGTTCTCATCCTCTTTGCAGTAAGATAAATTGTCTGGTTTAGAGGGTTCAAATCCTTGTAGGGATGGATTTTATATAAACCTATGAGGCGGTAAAAAAGCTTTGTGAAAAGGCCAATTTACGTTGAAACGAGCGTTAGGCTTATGATAACGATTGATGGACGGGTAGTCGGTGTCGGTGGGATGGTAATATTAGCAGGGAGCACTATATTACCCTGTATATCATCAAACAAAAAAGGTTGGCTCTGAAAATGTTAACATAGAATCGAATCATATTGGATCAAGTATTATACTGATTTTCCGGATGAATAAAAGACCGACAAGGCCAAGGTCTGGCTAATACCAGGGAGTGATTTATAAGTCTTCTCCTCCTTGATATGGTTGTATTGTATGTGAGAGTTTTTAGAATTGTTTACATTCAAAACAACAAACGCTCGTTTTCTAATAGTGTTGTATGTCAATTTTTTCATGAAGGTAGAAGTGTCACTCCACGGTTGTTCTGACGAGCAGAACAGTTTGTTTTTTGCTCACCTGCTTTTCTGATTGTGTATGTATTGTGAGTTTTTCAGAATAAATTTGTGCTGTTAAAAAAAAGTAGAAGTGTCATATATATAAAATTACTTATTTATAATGTTCAGATGCTAATGTTTATAATGTGAAACATATGTAACGATTAAATAATATCACTGCAATTCAATAGATTTTTGAATTCACTTATTTCTTCTATTTTCGTGTGGTTTTAGACGATAAAATTTATGATAATCGTGAAATAGTCACATTAAAATGACTAAAAATCTTTTTTTAGTTCAAACAAATAAAAATTCCAATTTGATATTTTTTTTAAATGAAGATTTAATTTAATCGAAAGTGTTTTGTATTTTCGTAATTACATGAATTTTTATGTTTAATATTCAAATATTACATCGAATAGTAAAGAATCTTGTTATTTTTTGTACTTGGGAATTGAGTAGTAATGTAGTGCAATTTGAAGAAAAAAACAGTTAATGTGTCTTTGAAAAATCAACAATAAAATATTCTAAATCCATCGGCGGCGATTTGCCGAAAATAGTAAATTATAATATAGAGTTTTTGAAAGGCCTTTACCCTTTAAACATCAGAAAGATGGTCCTCATGGTGTTTTTATTATTAATTTTAGTTTTAAGAGCTCAAAATGGAGAAATACAAACTGAAGATTTTATGAATTTTTCAAATCCTATTGATCAACGAGAGATTAGACAATTTCAAAATTTAGATCTTTTTATTGAGCAATATTTGAATTTCAACGCTGATATTTTACAAGAATCTGATAATCATGCAAACATACAAGTCCAACGACAAAATAATATGGCTTCTGATTTATTTTGCGAGATCCCCTGCGATTCTTCTTTTATGAATATTGAAAACATTCCATCAACAAGCTTATATCATCTGAAAAGTGATCAGGAACTACTGTATGATGAAATTGAATCTTTCCTTGACAGTACATCATTCGAGATACACAATCCCACTATTGGAACATCTGTATCTTCTTTTGAACCTGAATGTGAATGTGTTGGTCTTTGTTTATGTATAACAAACACAAAACTCGATAAAAAACGTCTTGATAGTGATTTTACATGTCACATTAACTCAGATATCTTTTTGTCAGAAATTTTATTTTCAAACAAGCAAAATCAACAAGATGAGATTAAGAATATGGATTTTTTACAGTACAACCCGTGTCATATTGAATGTGAAATAGTAGCTGATTTCAATTCAACTGAACAGTGTTTAGAACGAGAAATATATCCAGATAAAAAAGAAAAATTTTCATCGTCTGTGCAAATTGATAATATTATATTACCATCTCATATAAGTTACAATCCTAAACTTCCCGAGCACATCGAAAAAATATATATTGATAATGAGAATAAATTAACAGAAGGATCACGAGCTAAGACAAATTTTGAAGAGGAGAGTGAAGATATTCAGCGTATAGTCGAGCCATTGACATCTCAAGAAATTGTAATCTCAGGGGTAAAAAATGCAAAAAAGAGAAAATGCACTGATGAATCAAACAAAATCGCAAAGAGAAAAACAGAGAATATTGCCAGTATAGTAGAGGAATCTTTTCCTCGTTTTCATTCTGGTGAAAGTCAAACATGTTTAAATATCTCTGAAAACGAACTCTTAGTAGATCGAACCAAGACTATATATGATCCTGATAGTCAAGACGATGAGGAAGAACTAGATTTTCACTTAAAAAACTGTAATTATAACGCTCATTCGCTACCCAAAAAAATAATTATAGAAATCATTTATCAAAATTCGGAAGTGAAAAGCGTTAATTATATCCGTATGGGATCAGATGAAAATATACCAAAAACTGAAAAATCAAATAACAAACTTCATATTTATGGAACATATAAATACCGACCATCTAGCGGTGGTACCGAATTCACTGTTAGAGTTCCGAAATTATTTGAAGACGGGGCTCAATTCGAGATCAGTAAAAATCTTCTCCCCAGCGCATTTGTTCCTATGACAAATGCCGACACATATAATTTGACTTTGAAAATGTCAAGAATACACTTAGAACATAAACTTCCATCAGCATCATTCAAATTAGACAACGAAACAGAGTATGTACCTAGTTGTTTTTACGCTTATCACTTAAAACAAGTCCTAAGATTTAAACTGATACGACGAATGCAAGGTGGTGTGTTTTATTATTTTGAATATAGACCAGAAAAAAAAATTAATGCATAACTTTATAGATGATAAATTTTTGTTGATAAATAATATTTTTCATTTTAATAATATTACTTACTTCATTTTTCTTCTGAACTTGATCCAGTCTTTATACAATTTTATGTGCTCATAAACTTTTTTTTTGTTTAGAACATGTTAAAAATCATCATCTAATAAGGAAACAAATAGGACAATTATATTAATTTATTTCTATTATTTTTCTTTGTAGATGTTGACGATTCATCATTTTATGATATTGATTGTTAACCATGTAATATGAAATGTTAAGGGCTTCCACATATAAGGAGAAAGGTTTAATAGTAACTTTTAATTCAAAATGCTTTACATCACATCTAGAGAAAGTAAACATGGCGATTTGTTGTAGAATCTAAAAAAATTGCTTTATGATTTAGAGAATGTTAAATTTGCACTTATCATGTTGATATTATAAAAAAACTTCTATTATAACTCTTTAACATTATAAAGTGAAAACTGTGCTCTGTGTTATCGTTATAACACTTGGTATTTACAGATTCAACATTTTCAGTCTTAAATTTGATACTTTTACTTGACATTGATTGTTTGACTCATATTTGACGGTTTAATACAGAAAATATTCTTAATTTTGTAGTTTTTTAATGTCATGCCACGGAAAAATTACATTTTCTATTTTTTGAGCTTCTTTTGTATTTTAAAATAATTTTTTGTGCTTTCAAGCAAATTTTTGATTTTCTGGAAAAGTTTCATAAATTCGAAAAATAATATATAATTGAAGATGAAAAAAAGTACTCTAAAAATTGTTTAAGAGTTTTTCACTTTTTTTCAAGATGATTCAAATTTTTATGATGATTATATTAAGTGAGGAAAAGAAAGGTTTTTGTTTGTGATTCAGAAAAAATCTTCTATATCATATCAAATTGCCAACTCTTTTCCTTTAGTAATGGCAATTTAAGTTAAATTTCTCAATGCCATACAGCAAGATTTAAAATTACATGGTGTAGTATTACTGAACAATGCGGAAAAAAATTAGTGTGTGGATTGAATTAAAATATTAGTTAGACTCAGAAAAACAAAAAAATATCTAGTGGTTTGGTATTGTAATTCCGAGGTTTTATAGTCAGAGAAAACAAATGCCTCTCATAGATGTTACTGGGTAAATTATTGGTAGTGGATCGAAAGTTTTCTTTTAGAAATGGGATTGTTTATCCGTTTTTGGACAACAGAAAAAAATCTTTTCATTTTTTAAATGTATCAGGATTTTCATCACTGCTACAATATTAATGCTGATTTTCCTAAAAAACATATTTTTGTTGAAAACACCGTTCTTTATGAAATAAATTCATCAATACTTCATGCATATTTACGAAAAATCATGAGAAATAATCGTTAGAAGGTGAAAATAATCTACGAGCCAATTCATCGAGTTCACCGAAACTAAACGCCTAATATGATTAATAAAAGCAAGAACGATTATGACTGTCACTAAGAATTTTGTATACAATCAGAAGAGAATCATTACTTTGGGTAATGATTCAAATGTTTTTTTTCGTTCTGAACATGTAAAAAATCTTTTAGAAAAGTAAAGTAAAGAATGAAGATATTTTATTAAAAGATAATTCAAACAGTCAAAAGGAATTTCAAATTTCTTAAATATAAAAATTGTAATGGTGCACGATTTTTCAACATTAATGTACCATCTAAAATGACCGATCAAAATAGAACTGTTATCATTCTTTTATTTTTGATATTTAACACTATCTCAACCATATAATATTTGTGATTCTGTAAAAGAGCTGTTTGATTCCACAGCAACAGTGTTTCTTAAATAAAAGAAAAAACCTTTTAAAATAGAAAATTTAATCTCTGTCAAAGCATTGGCATTCAGAAAATTTGTTAAAGACAAGTCTCCAGCTACAGTAGAAATATTTTATCGGATTCATGCATTGAAAAAAATCTACAATCTGAGTTTTAATATATTAATCAAGTAACAAAGTGAAACATTGCAAGCTATTTATTATTCATTAAAAAAATTGCATCTTTTGACTTTTTTATGAAGCAATCAATCATTTTATGGAAAAACTCTGTTTTTGCTTATAAACAAAATTTTTAAAATGATATTGTCGTATCTGATACTGAGACAAATCACGACATTTAAACAGTTGTTACTGTTTAAAGTGATCAAACCATAGGGTGTTTAACATTTAGAAACAATTCTGTGTAAAATAAAAGTATTTAAACAAGAATGAAAAAAATATGTTTTTTTCAGAAAGGCCTTTTTCTTATTCAAAAAAAATCATATTTTGTAATGCATTTCAAAGAACTTATAATTTATTCAGACCACACAATATCAAAGATGAAAATTAAAAAACAAATTGGGATGGTAAGAAAGACCGGCCAATGAAGCACAAGCAACAAATAATTATCGCGAATCCTTTAATGTAAATCCTTTTTTTTAAGTTCCTATTATGTCAGTGTTTATTATATCATATTATTAATGGATGTTATTTTTTTAATAAAGGTAGAAGTGTAACATATGGTAAATTTCTTATTTCAAATTGTCATTAATGTTGATGTTTATAATATAAAATTCTATGTAAAGATTGAGTTAAAACACAGAATTTAATAATTTTTGTAATTCTTCTATTTGCGTTGGATTTTTGAAGAAGAAATTTACAATAATCGTGTAACAGTAACTTTCAAATGACAGAAAAACCCTTTTCATCAAAAAGAAGATAAAATGCTGTCGTTTGGCGCCCGCTTAGATTCAAATTACAAAGATTTTATACTCATCAGATTCATGGAAGAGGAAGAAAATCAATTGAATAAATTAAATTTCGAGAAATGGCTTTTCAAATATTTTGTAAATTAAAGGTTCTAATTTAGGGAAACTATTCTAATTACATGAATTTTTATATTTAATATTCAAATATTACATCGAATAGTAAAGAATCTTATTTTTTTGTACTTATGAATTGTGTAGTAATGTACTGCAATTCAAAGAATAAAACAGTTTATTAGTCTTTTAAAATTCAACAAGATAATATTCTGCATTCATCGAGAGCAATTTGCTTAAAACGCCAAATCAAAATACAGATAGTTTGAAAGACTTTTACCCTTTAAATATCAGAAGAATGGTTGTTCTCACTGTATTTTTATCATTTTTATTATATCTATCAGTTTCAAGGGAACAAAATGAAGAAATACGAACAGAAGATTTTATGAATTTTTCAAATCCTATGGATTCAAGAGATAACAGACAATTACAAAACATAGATCTTTTTATTGAGCAATATCTAAATTTTAACGAAGATAATTTACAAGAATCTGAAAATCACGCTGAAATACAAGCCCAAGAACAAAATAATATGGCTTCTGATTTATTTTACGTGATTCCCTACGATTCTTCTTTTATGAATGTTGAAAGTACAGAATCGACATGCTTTTATGATCAGACAAGTGATAAACAACTGTTGTATGATGAAATCGAATTTTTTCCTGATAGTATCTCGCTTAAAGTGCCTAATTCAACAATCGGGACAACAGCATCTTCTATTGAACCTGAATGTAAATGTGTTGGACTTTGCTTATGTATAACAACTCCGAAACCTGAAAAAAACACTCTTGATATTAATTCAATATGCTACATTGACTCAGATAACATATCTTCGGACATTATATTAATAAACAAGCAAAATCAACATGATAACATTAACAATAAAGATATTTCACAGTGGAACCCGTTACAAATTGAATGTGAAATAGAAGCTGATTTAAATTCAACCGAACAGTGTTTAGAACAAGAAATATATCCAGATATAACAGAAAATATTCAATCATCAAAGCTGACTAAAAATATTGCATTAACTTCTCATACAAGATATAATCCTAAAAATCCCGAGCAGATCAAAAAGTTATATATCGAACATGAGAATAAAATGGTAGAAGCATTAAAAGTGAAGACAAAATTAAAAGAAGAAATTCAGAGTATAGTTCATCCATCAACAACTCAAGAAATTGTAATCTCAGGAGTAAAAAATGCAAAAAAAAGAAAATACTCTGATGAATCGAACAAACACGCCATAAGAAAATATAGAAATGCTGAGATTATAGGAGAGGAATCTCATCCTAGTTTTAATTCTGAAGGAAGTAAAACATGTTCAAATGATTCAGAAAACGAACTCCTAGTTAATCAAGTAAAGATTATATATGATCCTGAAAGTCAAGAGACTCTAAAAGAACTTGAATATCATTTAAAGAACTGTGATTTTCACGCACAACCGCAACTCAAACAAACGATTTTAAGTATTATTTTCTCACAATCGAAACCACCAAGTTTGAAATATACCTCAATACAACCGAATCAAAACATATCAAAAACAGAAAAATCAAATGATATTCTTTATATTTTTGGAACATATATGAGTAAACCAACTATAGGTGGAGCTACTTTTACTGTTAGAGTTCCAAAATTGTTTGAAGATCAGGTTCAATTTGAATGCAGTGGTTACTCATTGGCGAGCACATTTATTCCGATGACAATTGGCGACGGATATTATTTGACTCTGAAAATGAGTAAAAATAAGAAAAAAATGAAACTACCATCAGCATCATTTAGATTGGACATTGGAACAGTATATGTTCCGACTAGTTTTCACGCCTACCACTTCAAACAAGTAATAAGATTCGTAATCAGTCGACGTGTAAATGATCGTGTGTTCTATCATTTCGATTATTGGCCCGAAAAGGAAGTGTCTGAAATTAATTCATAGATGATGGAATTTTTTGAAAAAGACAATACTTTTCTTATATTTTCATTCAAATGACATTACTTACTTCATGCTTTTTTTGAACCTGGCACAATCTTCGCATGATTTTATGTGCTCATAAACTTTTGTCTGCTGAGAATATGTAAAAAATCATCATCTAATAAGAAAATTCAGTAATGCAATTATCATGTTTTTTTCTGTCGTGAGCTGTCGTTCTGACAAAAAAAGAGAATGGTTTTAAAACTAAAAAAACAATTGAGACAAACATAAATGAAAATGAAAGGAAGTTTTGTATAACAAATTTTCTGCATGTCTTTCTTCAGGTCAGCTAAATATGTACACCGGTGAGACAAGACAATTTCTTTTATTTTTTTTTTGTAGAAATAACGATTCGTAGTAGAATATCATCGAATTGCTCGATGATTTTAAAAATGTCAAGTTGATATTATAACAGAAAGATCTTTTATTTTAACTCTTTAACATTATAAAGTGAAAACTGCGCTCGGTGTTATCGCTATAACACTTCTATTTTTAGATTTAACATTTTGAGTTTTTAATTTGATGCTTTTACTTGGCATTAATTTTAGACTCATATCTCAAGGTTTTTTACAGTAAATATTCTTAAATTTGTAGTTTAAAACATTAATGAATTAAATTGTATTTTTATTTTTGCTTTAAAAGAACATATTCACATTTTGAAAATAAAATCTCTTTACATCGTTGATTCAAAAGTTTTGATCATTTGCTTGAATTTGAAACAAAACAAAGTTAAAATTCATCCAAAAATGGAATATTAATCATAAAAAAAATGGCAGAAATATTTGAGAGCCAATTCAAATAATAGTGTCAAAGACAAGAACCAGAAAAAAATTTTTCCAAGCATTTTTTGTACTTTCTAAGTAAATTTATGATTTGCTGAAAAGTTTCATATATTCGAAAAAATATAATATAATTGACAATGATGACCAAAATTTGTTTGTTTTGAATGTATAAAGTGAATATGTTTTTAATGTAATTTTTTTCTAAAAGGTTTATGTTCAGAGTTCTGGTATATTTGTCAAACCATTTTTTTAAAATTTATTATTCATAATTAAATATTTAAGATATAAATTAAATGAAACAAAAAATAATATTTCTTTTAGAACATTCTCTCTTTGTTTACAAAATCTTTCCTTTATATCAATCATATGAAACATTTTGCTTTAATCATTGTTACTTCTTAACATTTGTTCAGATCAGTATGATGTTCAATTACCGAACAAATGAAAATAAAAAAGTACTATTCAAATTGTTTAAGAGTTTTTCGCTTTTTTTTTCGAGATAATTCAAATTTTTATAGTGATTATATACAGAGAGGATAAGAATGGTTTTTGTTTGTGATTCAAAAAAAATCCTCTATATCATATCAAATTGCCAACTCTTATCCTTTAGTAATGGCAATTTAAGTTAAATTTCTTAATGTCATACAGCAAGATTTAAAATTACATGACGTGATATAACTGTACAATTCGGCTAAAAATTACTTCTGAAAAGAAATTTGAATTAAGTTATACTAAAAAACGAAAAATAAAGAGTGGTTTGACATATCTGTCAAATATCTGACTCTCAATTTTCCTTAAAAAGCAAAGAATTTTTAGATAACACGTTTATTTCGAAATGAATTAACAAATTATTCATGCTTATTTATGAAACATCATGAGAAATGATCGTTAAAAGGTGAAAATAATATTTGAATCAATCCTTCGAGTTCACCGAAATTTAACGTGTAATATAATCAATAGAAGCAAAGACTCTGACAGTCACTAAGAACTTTGTATACAATCAGAAAAGGAACAACATTTAGACAATGCGTAAGTAGTGTTTTTGTTTTTCTTTTGGTTAAAAATCATTTAGAAAAGTAAAGTAAAAAATTAAGACATTTTATTAAAAAATAATTCAAAAAGTCAATTTGAATTCCATATTTGCTAAACATAAAGAATTTTTTTAAAGAAAATGTCGTTTAATGAAGTAATTTTATTAGAATCTTTCATATACAACCATTAACTTAGTATTTATAAGGATGTGATGACGTCATATGCTTCATATAAGATAAGATAAATAAAATATCATAAAAATGATGTTTCTAATAGATTGGTTACAACAGAGTATTTTTAATTTGAGTAATGTCATGCATTTATATGTGTGTGTATATATATTCATATATTGAATTTTATAGTCATAATCTATTTTTTTTGTGATTGTGAATTGGGTAAATATGCAGCGTGGTTTTCTGAATGAAACACGTGAAAATTTTTATCAAATTCAAAAAGAAAATATTCTAAATTCATCGAAAGTGATTTGCCTAAATGGGAAATTATAGTATAGATTTTTCGAAAATTTTGTATCCATAAAATATCAGAAAGATGGTTCTCATTGAGTTTTTATTATTAATTTCAGTTTTAAGAGCTCAAAATGAAGAAATACGAACTGAGGACTTTATGAATTTTTTAAATCCTATTGATTCACGTGAGAACAGAAAAGCTCAAAACATTGATCTTTTTATTGAGCAATATCTAAATTTTAACGAAGACAATTTACAAAAATCAGATAATCATGGAGACACACAAACCCAGAAACAAAATAATGTGTCATCTGAGTTTTTTTGCGAAATTCATTGTGATTCTTCTCTTATTAATATTGAAAACATTCCATCAACAAGCTTATATCATCTGAAAAGTGATCAGGAACTTTTGTTTGATGAAATCGAATCTTTCCTTGACAGTACAACATTCGAGATACCCAATCTTTCTATTGGTGCATCAGTATCTTCTATTATACCTGAATGTCAATGTGTTGGTCTTTGTTTCTGTATAACAACCCAAAAAACAGATAATACCACTCTTGATATTAATTCTTTATGTTATATCGACTCAGATATTTTATCTTCAGACATTTCATTGTCAAACAAGCAAGCTCAGCAAGATGACATCGAAAATATGGATTTTTTACAGAAGGACCCGACTCAAATTGAATGTGAAATAGAAGCTGATTTAAATTCAACCAAACAGTGTTTAGAACAAGAAATATATCCAGATATAACAGAAAATATGCAACCACCTGCGCTTTGTAATAACAAAATATTACCTTCTCATGTAAGATACAATAATAAACATCCCGAGCTGATCGAAGAAACATATCATAATTTTGAGAATGAAATCAACGAAATATCCCGAGTCAGGAACAATTTTTTAACAAAAAGTGAAAAATTTCAGAGTACAGTTCTGCCATCGACATCACGAGAAATTGTAAGACCAAGAGTAAAATTTGCAAAAAAAAGAAACCACGCTGACGAATCAAACGACCCCACAAAAAGAAAAATAGAGGTTGATGACAGAATGATAGAGAAATCTCATTCAGGTTTTCCTTCAGGAGGAAGTGATGAATCTTTAAATTACTTAGTAAATCAAGCAAAGATTTTATTTGATCCTGATAGTCAAATCACTCCCCATGAACTTGTAGTTCATCTAAAAGACTTTAATTATTACGCTAATCCGCTACTAAAAAAATTAATTATAAAAATTCAGTATGAACATTTGCATGTCAAAAATATAAAATATGTCCCAATACAATCGAATCAAAACATACCAAAAATTGAAAAATCGAATCACACTCTTCATATTTTTGGAACCTATATGAACATTCCATCAAACGGGGGCTCTACTTTTACAGTTATTGTTCCGAAATTGTTTGAAGAAGAGGCACAATTTGAAAACAATGAAAATCCTTTGGCGAGCGCATTTGTTCCGATAACAAATGCCAACGGGTATAGTTTGACTCTGAAGTTAGCTCGAATCAACTTAAAAAATAAATTTCCCGCAGCATCATTTAAACTAAATAATGGAACAGAGTATGTTCCTTTTCTTTTTTACGCTTATCACATAAATCAAGTAATAAGATTTGAAATCAATCGGCGAACGAATGATTCAGTGTTTTACCATTTAGAATATAAGCCTCAAAAAGAAGTACTTGATATTAATTCATAGATAATGAAATTTTTTTGATAAACATAAATTTTTGCTCATATTTTTTATTCTAATGAAATTACTTAATTCATATCACTGGAACACAGGCTACAACTTTCTTTTTGGCTGATGCGTTCGTAAACTTTTGATCTGTTGAAAAAATGTAAGAAATCATCATATTATTAGAAATTTTAACAAGA
Organism: Pseudoloma neurophilia; assembly: GCA_001432165.1. Taxonomy (NCBI): domain Eukaryota; kingdom Fungi; phylum Microsporidia; genus Pseudoloma; species Pseudoloma neurophilia. The sequence goes on from LGUB01000008.1 coordinate 12,239, forward strand.
CTATAATCCTAATTTATTTCTATTATTTTTATTGTAAAAAATAGCGATTCGCAGTAGAATCCCATAAAATTGCTCAATATTTAGAAAATGTCAAATTTTTAGGTGTTTTATGAATAATATAACATCAAAATCTTTTATTTTAATTTTAAACATTGTAAAATGTAAACTGGCCTCAGTGTTATTTTTAACCGTTTTTGTACAGTCGTTATTTTTTCTTGATTTTTTATATTTATGTGCTGAAAATTGAGATTTTTTATGTTTATATTGATCTATAAAGTATCTGCTCATAATGAACAATTTTAAACGTCTTTTTTGAAACTATAAATCATTTTTCAAATACTCGGTAAATAAAAAAAGGGGTAATACTGAAATCGAACGAATATTTTTACATAACAAACCGACTGGACATATAAAAGAAGAATGAACAGATTTATTCACCTTTTATTGTTCCGAACTGTCCTATTTTTTTATAAAATAATTCGAAAGAAGGTACAATGTACAAAAATAGGTTTGTTGTTTATATTATCACATTCATATACTATTTCTTCTCTCTGATTGATATCCTAGCAAAACACACACTTAAGATTTTTTTTGCTACCATGAAAGACAATTAAAACTCAAATTTTTGAAGTCTCATAATATTCATTTGTGAACTTGATGTTATCAAGACAATTTTTCTAATAACTTTTATCAAACATTTTGTCATCAGCACGTGTTTTATTATTTATAGTTGAACAAACAATCTCTTTGATGTTTGAATAGGATGATTTACAATAATAGATGTGGCCGGAATATATTCAGCAAAATGTCTCCATATATAACGTGTTTATTAAATGGTATCAAATAACCCCTTTTTATTGTTTTACAATGGTTTGAAATCCTGGTGTTCTTCTTTGTTATTTATATAATATTTTTAATCTGAGAAATAACAAAATAAGAACTTAATGTATTTTTTTTCTGTCTTTTTTATATTTGAAATCTCAGTGAAACTCTAACTCTACTCCACTAATATGGTTGTATCACTATCGTATATATCAACAAGTCAAATTACATAATTATGATTTTTAATATCTTTTTCCTAATTTTTATCGAAGAAAATGGATTAGATTGCATCATTAACAAATTACTTTTTTCTATTTGTTTGATCTTCTTTAATAATAATCTTGTCTTTTCCCTTTTATTTTTAAAGTATTTAAAAACAAAATTTAATACATATGCGTCCATTTTCATCTTCTTCTTTTCCACCTCGTAATAAATCATTATTTGTAAGTTCCATCAAAGGTTTAAGTAACCAACTAGGTAACAACAGTGTCATATAAGGAAAGAAGTTTCCGATGATCAAATTCTTGAAACGTGTTTCCTGATAGAAGAAGGGCATTGTGATTGTGGTGTCTATAAGAGTGTCACATCAGATTGCAATTCACTATTATAGTGGTAGATCACTGTCAAGGGAACAATTAAGAGCTGTTGATTGGCTAAACCTTGTGACAGTGATATGATCACACGATTATCAGTGGTAGATGGCTTCAAAAACGGTTTCACTGAAACAATAAAAGAAACCAGAAGGAAATAAACTATCTATTTAAGAACTTTACTTTATTTTTTAATAGTAATTTTAGAGTTTTCTTAAAATGTAAACAACCAAGAAGAATAGTAACCCTGGATGTCCCGCAAAAGCATTAATACAAACATATTAAATAATATATCAGTAGAATAGATAAATGTACTAAAAAATCATCATAATCATTTTTTTCAACAAAAGATATGTCATTTATTTTCTCTAAGTTAAATTTATTTTTAATATTCAACAAAATCACCTTATTGACACAAAGAGGGTTAGTTGGCATAAAGATAGAAAAATAGTGCGAGCGTTATGATTACAAAAACAACCAGAATTATACCGTCTCACACATAAGAATCAAAGAATTCTCACGTATATTTAAAGCATTTTTCATCTCAATACAACAAATTTACTATCGACACAGGAACTAATATTTCATTATCTCCGTTGAGGCTTAATCTTCCATAAGATAATAAAAGAACCAATCTAAATAAAAAGTTATACTGTGAAACAAAGACAAGTTCATTAGGAGAATCTAATAAAGGTCAAGAGGTTCATATAATCAGAAAGGATGTGTGTTTTTTCAACAAATAATTGATATTAAAATGATTTATGCATTCATATGGATTGACATGATTAACCCCCCCCCCCACATATATATTGATTTGAAGGTCGAAACATATAAATACAACTAGATAAGATTGATGCAATGCCAGAAACAGGAAAGATAACATCTAATGATTATGCAGAATATATGAAAATATTTAAGAAAGAAACCAACAACATAACTACATGTAGTATTATAAAGTACGTCATAGAATTGACCGATTGTAGACCTATTTATTTAGAAATTGAAAAAATACAACTTCATTGCAAAAATGAAGTAGAAAAAATAATCAATAGATTTCTTTTCGTTTAACAATTGTGAAATGCAACAGTCCCTAGAACTGTAACTAATGCATGTACAGAATAAAGAAAGGTTACTCGAAAGTGTTTAGACTTATAATCTTTGGACAATAAATGACCGATATTGTCGAGATGTTATGGAATTTTTACAAGCGAAAGTATTGATCCATGAACTTCTGGTTTTTTCTTCCGATGGCGATTCTGAAAAACTTTGCATGGAATATGAGGGGTAAAATTAATTATTTTCTTAAATGATGACCCGTCTCTGTATAAATAGTTTGTACATAAATGTCTTGACTGGTAACAGTCCGTAACAACATACAATGCAAAAAAATAAATGACATTCTTGATCGAATAGTGTGGCAAACATTTTTTAACATTAGATGACACTTTAAGACTTTATCAAAAAAATTTAAGCGAAAAATCTGAAACTTCACAGCCTCTTCTTATAAAGAAAGTCAGAATTAGCTCTATAGAATGTTCTTTTCTGTGTAATACTCTAGAGACATTTTAAAAATTGATGGATTCGATATTTTCAGCTGAAATGTTCAAATTAATCTTGCCGTACCTAGATGATTTATTTTTTTTACAAAAAACATAGATGATTATCTATTTTTTCTCAAGCAAGTCTATTATTGGTTTTTAACAAAAATATTTTTTAATATGAATAGAGGCCACTGGTTAAAAGATGATGTTGATCAACTGAAAACTGATTGTGTGTCACGGCCTGAATTTTATGTATTATACACGTCATTTCACATTGAATATAAATCTAAATTGGTATAATAAAAGAAGTTTTTTAAAAAAAGTCTATTTATTAATTAAAAATCAAAACAATAAGGAATAAAATCAAATATATGAACATATAAAATTCAAAAACAATGTTTTAAAAAGGATGTTTGAGACAAAAACTGTTTAAAATAAAGTCAATTTCAGCCCATAATTTTAAAACAATAACGAAAAATAGGTGTCCAACTCTTTGAATCATGATTTTTTGTTTCGAATAAAAGATTATTTCAACGCAGAATCAAACTAAACAAAGAGATGAAAAAAAATTTTTCATATAGGAAAATAAAAAAGCTTTTTTAAATATCAATCTGATTATTTGATCACACTTTTAAAGAGAAAGCCCAATTATGTTTTCAAAAAAAAGTTAATTATAACAAATGACGCTTCAGAATGAAGAGTCTATTGGAAACTATCACAAAAAGGAGATAATTGTAATGATCGTATGATTTCAGAGTTTTATAGTGCACTCGAACCAGCACGGAAGAACTTTAAAACTAATGAAAAAGATTTGCCTACAATCTTTGTCATTAACGACTAAGCTTTAGAATCTTAAGGTTGGAATCAAAATTTTAAACCTATTGAATAAAGAATACTTTTTTAGAAAAACTGACTATTTTACTTCTTTCTGCTTAATATACTTTACTACAATTAATATCAGATCATAAACCAAACACAAACATCAGTGATATAGTTTGTGTTTACAAAAACAACATCAGCGTATCTTATTGCAACATAATATATATGACAATGATCAAATAGCAGATTCTTTAATACTTTTTTACGCAACACAAGTTTATCTATAAATCCTCCAAACCTTGCCACGAATACATCACAGAGCCTTGACTTTTCTATACACATGAGAAAACCACACAACACGAATGTTGAAGTTGGTTCTACGTATACAGGAATATTAATTCAGAGTAGAGTATCTTCAGGACTGCAAGAATATGACTCATGGGGTAAGTCAATTGTATCTGTGTCAAATGGCAGAAAATATCAGGCCTGTTGAGAAAAAAATTCTTGGACAATAACACAAATATTAAGGTCATGGATAGGCGAACAATATATGGTTTGCAATAATAAAGTTATATAAATTTCCTAGTATGTATAAGGAAATTGATCAAGATTGTAAAAGATGCCTCACCTAAAAAAAGACCTTAAATGACTCAAAACAAAAAAAACTAATTATAATGAAAATTGATAGTCACGTGTGTGAAATTAAAATCATTTGTTAAATTAAATCAGAGAAAATTATTATTTTATCTTTTTGACAGTAGACTATCAATTTAAATGGCGGAAATATAAGTGATCAGTAATATACCCCAGCAAAAAATTAAAATGATAAGAAAAAACTATAAGAACAACATGCCATGATGTATTTTAACAGATTGCGGAAAAGATTATACTGTAAATGAAGACTATTTTTTAACAACAAAAATTTATTCTGAAAAACTCACCATACACACACAATCAAATCAGAAAACAGATGGAGAAGAGAATAAACTGGTCTGCTCGTCAGAGCAGCCGTGGCCATCTGGCCATTAAATGTAAATGAAGAGATTGCTTTTTTTTATCGAGAAAATACCAGGCACACAATAGGCTTACTCTATCTTCACAAAAAACAAGTGCAGTCGAAAGAGTTAACAAAACGCACATAAATGCATTGCTCAAATTAGCAGTATTTTATAGAAACCAATTGAAGAAATACTCGGACAAAGAGCCTTTGCAGTTAATCTGTTATAACATGGATCATTTTGAACATTATCATCTATATTAAAGGAAGAGACACAATTAGAATTACGTTTTAAGAAAAAATTAAACACTATAAAATATTACTAAAAAAATTAAATTATACAAATTTGTGTAAATGCAATTTATTCTAAAAACTCTTCACATACAATACATCATATCAAAAAGGAGAAAACTCGTAAATCACTCCAAGCGTTAGCAAGACTTTTGCCTTGTCGGCCTTTGGTTCATCCGGAAATATCATTACAGTACTTTGTCTAATGTGATGCTTTGTTAATATTTCCAGAGCAAACCTTCTTCGATTGATAATATACAGGGTAAGTCAGAGCTCCCTGCTAGCGTTACCACCTTACCGACACCGTCTAGCCGTCCATCAAGCGTTATCGTAAGCCTAACGCTCGTTTCAACGTAAACCAGCTTTTTAACAATGCTAGTTATCACCCTAAAAGTTTTTTATAAATCAATACCTACAAGGATTTGAACCCTCTACGTCCAAAGTGAACGTGATGCCCGACCACTCGCTACGAGGGTACTGAAATTACACAAAAACGACAAAAATTATGGCAGTGCTAAACAAGAAATTGAGAAAGAAATAAAGTATATAAAAAATAATTAAAATCTACTGGTGGCGTTTTTCTTCATAAAAATTTATCATCTAAGATAAAAAGAGGTTCGCGAAATGTATAACTGCTACAAAAGACCTTGGTCCGGATGTTTTCCTTATGGAGAAAAGGGGACAAATTAAAAAGTCAGAAAAGCAAACTCAAAGAAGGATCAAACAATAAAAATGGAGGTGCCTTGCACGACAAAACAAAATTGATATTTTAGATAAATTTTGTTCCTGTTTGAAACCCTAGTTTAATACTGAAATAGGAAACAAAAGCGATTTCCATATTTCAGTCGCAGTCTTATATGCCGTTCTATAAACTGTTAACTGTTCTCGTCATCTTTACTTGATAGTTAATTCATCTTTTCTAAGTTTGATACTCTTGGCGCACATCTTCTCGCAGTATTTTTGGGTGTTAATTTTTTAATCAAGGCAGGAGTGTCTCATATGGTATATTTTCATTTAGTTTTGTCACGGATATTAATGTTTATAATGTTAAATAAATTATGTGACGATAAAGTTATAACACTACAGTTTAATTGATTTTTTAATTCACTCAATTCTTCTATTTGCATGGATTTTTGAAGAATAAATTTACGATAATAATGAATTAGTCACTTATAAATGACAAAGAAATCCTTTCTCATCCACAAAATATAATACTGTCGTCAGGCGGGCGTTATAGATTCAAAGTGCAAAGATTTTATACCCATCAAATTTATGTAAGAAGAGGGAAATCAATTGAAAAAATTCAATTTTGATGAATAACTATTCAAAATATTTTATAAATTTGTTTGAGTGTCTTGTAAGTTCCCTTCGTTTTCCTCCAAAATGAGGGTGGCCTTATAAAAGGGGACTGAGCTGTGAACCCATAACTTCGGTATTAAGTAAAGTAAATGTCATTGAATATCTTGCAGTCTGACAAAATTGAAGGTTTGATTCTGAGAAGTGTGTTCTGAATTTTCGCAATTATATGCATTAATATGTTTGAATGTTTAAATATTCATCATATAATAAATAATCTTATTATTTCTTAATACATGTGAATTAAGAGGCAAAGTAGCGCAATTTAATAATTTTACAAATAAAAATCTTCTTAGATTTCCACCAGAAAATATTCTAAATTCGTCGAAAGTGATTTGCTTGAAATGGAAAATCAAAGTATAGATTTTTTGAGAATTTTGTACCCATGAAATTTCAGAAGAATGGTTCCCATTGTATTTTTATCATTTTTATTTGGTTCAAGAGGACAAAATGAAGAAATACGAACTGAAGATTTTATGAATTTTTCAAATCCTATTGATTCACGTGAGAACAGAAAAACTCAAAACATAAATCATTTTATTGAGCTAAATCATGATTTAGAAGGTGACAATTTACAAGAATCTTACAATCTCGCAGACATACATGCCCTGGAACAAAATAATATGGCTTCTGATTCATTTTGCGAAATTCCCTACGATTCTTCTTTCATGAATATTGAAAACATTCCATCAAAAAGCTTATTTGATCCGACAAGTGATCAGAAACTGCTGTATGATGAAATCGAATTTTTCCTTGACAGTACATCATTCGAGATGCCTAATCCTGCAATTGGAACACCTGCATATTCTTTTGAACCTGAATGTCAATGTGTTGGTCTATGTTTATGTATAACAACACAGAAGCCTGATATAAACCCGATTGATATTGATTCTGCATATCATATTTACTCAGATATCCTGTCCTCAGACATTATTTTGACAAACAAGCAAGATCAGAAAGATGAAATGAAGAATAAAGATATTTTACAATGCGAATCGTCTCAAATTGAATGTGAAACAGAAGCAAATCTCAATTCAACCGAGCAGAGCAATGAGCAAACAATATATCAAAATACAACAGAAAATATTCTATCTCCTGTGCAGAATAATATTTTTACATTACAATCTAGTACAAGACTAAATCATAATAATCCCGAGCAGATCGAAAAATTATATCTTGATTACTTGAATAAAATGGCAGAAACATCACAAGTTGAAACAAATTTTCTAGCAAAAAGGGATGAAATTCAGAGCACAGTTCAGCCATCGACATCTCAAGAAATTGTAATACCAGGACTAAAAAATGAAAAAAAGAGAAAATACCCTGAAGAGAAAAATGAAATCGATGAAAGTGAAACAATGAATAACAGTATGAGTAAAAAAACTTTTCCATGTTTTCATTCTGGTGAAAGTCAAACATGTTCAAATAGATCAGAAAACAAACTCCTAGTCAATCAAGCCAAAACTATATATGATCCTGATGGTCGAGACTATGAGGAAGAACTAGATTTTCACTTAAAAAACTGTAATTATTACGCTCATTCGCAACTCAAACGATTAATTATAAAAATTAATTATGAAAATTCGCAAATTACAAATGTAAAATATGTCACAATACAATCCAATCAGAAAATACCTAAAACTGAAAAATCCAAAAAAATACTTTATATTTTTGGAACCTTCATTTACAAACCATCAACAGGAGGATCAACTTTCACAGTTAGAGTTCCAAAATTGTTTGAAGACGAGGCCCAATTCGAAAACAATGAATTTCGTCCGGCGAGCGCATTTGTTCAAATAACGACTGACGATGAATATAATCTAACTTTGAAAATGTCTAGAATCAATGTAGAAAGGCAACTTCCAACAGTATCATTTAAATTAGACAATGGAGCCGAGCTTGTTCCTAATCGTTTTTATGCCTACCACTTTAAACAAGTCATAAGATTTGAAATAAATCGACGAGCAAATGGCCGTGTGTATTATATTTTCGAATATAAGCCAGAAAAAGATGTGTCTGGCATTAATTCATAGATGATGAAATTTTTTGAAAAACAAAATTCTTTTTTCTATTTTTCATTCAAATAACATTACTTACTTCATTCTTCTTTTGAACCTTGTTCAGTCTTCATATGATTTAAAGTGCATATAAGCTTTTGATTTTTTAAGAATAGTAAAAAATCATCATCAAATAAGGAAATTAAATAAAACCATTATCCTAATTCATTTATATTATATTTCAAAAATGAAGTTGATAATTTGTAGTAGAATTTCATTGAATTGCTTGACAATTCCTAGAATGTTAAATTTACAGTTGTTTTATAGATAAAATAACTGCAAAATCGTCATTTTTACTCTTTGACATTGTAAAATGTAAACTGGGCTCAGGGTTGAAAATGCTTATTTTTTTGATTTTACATTAATTGTCTCAAAATTGACACTTTTACTTGACATTAATATAGATTCATATCTGAAAGTTTTATGCAGTAAATATTCAAAAATTTGTAGTTCCTATGTGCCATGCAGATGCCACGGTTGCTCTTATGAGCAGACCATTTTTTTCATTTTTCATCTGTTTTCCTAATTTGATTATGTAATATGGTGATGTCGTAAGAGCAAAATAACACATTGAAAAATGTAAAATATTTTAGCCCCTACAAAATGGAACAAGAAGCATAAAAGAATAAACTCCATTTCGATAACACATATGACAAATTTCTCATTTATAATGGTCACGGATGTTAATATTCATGATGTTAAATTTTATGTGATGATTAAGTTGTAACACTGCAGTTTAATATATTTTTTAATTTATTAAATTCTTCTATTTGCGTGGGATTTTAGAATAAAAATTTACGATAATCGTGAAATAGTCATTTCAAAATGACTAGAAAATCCTTTTTTTATTTTAAAAGAAATGAAATTTTGATAAATTTTATAAATTAAAGGTTATATTTTACAGAGAATGTTTTGAATTTTCGTAATTGCATGCTTTCATATGTGTGAATGTTCAAATATTCGTCGTATGGTCATAATCAAATTATTTTTTCGTACTTGTGAATTAAGTTAGTTAAGAAGCGCAATTTGAATAATTTTACACATAAAAAACTTCTTAAATTTTAACAAGATAATATCCTGCATTCATCGAAGGCGATTTGCTTAAAATGGCAAATAAAAATACAGACTTTTTGAAAAAATTGTACCCATGAAATATCCGAAAGATGGTTTTAATTGTGTTTTTATTATATCTATCTGTTTCAAGGGAGCAAAATGAAGAAATACGAACTGAAGATTTTAGGGATTTTTCAAATCCTATTGCATCACAAGAGAAAATACAATCTCAAAACATAGATCTCTTTATTGAGAAATATCTGAATTTCAACGAAGACAGTTTACAAGAATCTGACAAACATGCAAACATACAAGTCCAGCAACAAAATAATGTGTCTTCTGATTTATTTTGCGAGATTCTCTGCGATTCATCTTTTATGAATGTTGAAAGTACACAATCAACGAGCTTATTTGATCCGACAAGTGATCAGCAACTGCTGTATGATGAAATTGAATCTATCTTTGAGTGTACCTCTCTCGAAGTGTCCAATCCCACTATCGGAGCATCTGGATGTCAATGTGTTGGTCTTTGTTTATGTATAACAAACACAAAACTCGATATGAACCCTCTTGATATTGATTCTACATGTCACATTAACTCAGATATCTTTTTGTCAGAAATTTTATTTTCAAACGAACAAAATCAACAAGATGACATTAAGAATATAAATATTTCACAGTCTGAACCGTGTCAAATCCAATGTGAAGTAGAAGCAAATCTGAATTCAACAGAACAGAGTACAAAGCAACAAGTATATCCAGATAAAAAAGAAAAATTTTCATCGTCTATGCAAATTGATAATATTATATTACCATCTTATATAAGTTACAATCCTAAACTTCCCAAGCACATCGAAAAATTATATCTTGATCATGAGAATAAAATAACAGGAGGATCACGAGTTAAAACAAATTTTGAAGAGAAAAATCAAGCAATTCTGTGTACTGTTCAGCCATCGACATCTCAAGAAATTGTAATCTCAGGAGTAAAAAATACGAAAAAAAGAAAATACTCTGATGAATCAAACGAAACCGCTATAAGAAAATATAGAAATGCTGAGAGTATAGAAGAGGAATCTAATTCTAGTTTTAATTCTGGAGGAAGTAAAACATGTTCAAATGCCTCAGAAAACGAACTTCTAGTCAATCAAGCAACGATTATATATGATCCTAGAAGTCAAGAAAATATAAAAGAGCTTGAAGTCCACTTAAAAAATTGTGATTATTACGCACATCCAGAAATGAAACGATTAATTGTACAAATTTATTATGAACAATCGCTAGTCAAAAGAATAAAATATGAAAAAATTAATATTTATGCTAATATACGCAAAACTGAAAAATCAAAAGAAAAACTTCATCTTTTTGGAACGTATATAACCTACCCATCTAAAGGTGGTTCTTCTTTTACAGTTAGAATTCCAAAAATGTTCGAAAACGAGAACCAAATCAAGAGCAGTAATTATCCTCTAGTGAGCGTATTTGTTCCTATAACGACTGCCGATGAATACAATTTGACTCTGATAATGAGTTGTTACAATAAAACAAAGAAACAACCATCTGCATACTTTATAACAGATAATGTAGCAGAATATATACCCAGTCATTTTTACGCCTACCACTTTAAACAAGTCATAAGATTTGAAATGAATCGACAAGTGAATGATCGTGTGTTTTATCATTTTGAATATAAGCCAGAAAAAGAAGTATAATGCATCAATTCATAGATAATGAAATTTTGTTGATAAACATGAAATTTTCTCATATTCTATATTCAAACAACATTTTTCACTTCATATTTATTTTTAACCTAGACCAGCTTTCATATTAGTTTATTTACTCATTTATTTTTTTTTCTGTTGAGAAAATATTAAACCATCATCTAATAAGGAAATTAAATAAGACAATTATCCTAATTTATTTCTTCTATTTTTCTTTGCAGCATGCTGATTCTTAGTATAATCTCATGAAATTGCTTGATGATCTTAAAACATGTCAAATTTTCACTTGTTCTATAAATATCTTAACAGAAAAATCCTTTTTCAAACTTTGTAACATTATAAAGTTACAACTTGGCTCGGGTTATCGTTAAAACACTTTTATTTTTTGATTTAACATTTTCAGTCATAATTTTAATACTTTTACTTGACATTGATTTTAGATTCATATCTGAAAGTTTTTAACGGAAAAATTCTTGAATTTGTAGTTTCTAAATGTATTGTTTACTTAAAATAATTATTTCAAAGCATTTTTTACTTTCAATTCTAAGAAAATTATTGATTTTTTGAGAAAATTCCATAGATTCAAAAAAAAATATATAATTGACGATGAAACCCAAAAAGTACTATTAAAAATGTTTTTAGTGTTTAAGGCTTTTGTCAAGATGATTCAAATTTTTATGTGATTATATTAAGAGAGGTTTTTAATGGTTTTGTAGTGAAAATTTTGAGATAAATGAACATTTTGCGGACGATTGGTTAAATCCAAGCGTTTTTAGTAAAATCAAGCAAATTATCATGAAATAAAGTCAATCACATCAACGAGAAAATTTGTTGTGTTGTAGTGAAGAAGATAGCATTTTCAAAAGGTGGTCCTGTAGCTGTTAAATCAGAAACAATGTTTTCACCTTTAAAATGTATTATCATCTAGGAAAAAGTATAATTTTCACAGTATACAAATCAAAGAAAGTAAAAGGCATTGGTGGAAATCTTTAAACACAAATTCAACACCCCGTGAATATTATGATCAAAAAGAAAAGATAATAATAAAATGAAAGATCAATAAAATTTCTTAACTAATCTTTTTTATTAGATTTACTTTATTTTATGATAGTTTGCTTCATTTGAATAAAAACGCTTGGATTTAATCATTTATTCAACATCTTGCTATTATTTAAAATCCAATTATAAAACTCCTCAAAATTACCCCTGAAGCGGAATCCTTGAAAACCATATAAACACGCTCTAAAGTTACATTGCGTTGCATTTCTGAATAATATACACAGAAATCGCCGTCAAGAAGTCAATTAAATATAAGTTAGACTAAAAAATTTGAGTGGTTCGATAAAACTGTCGAATATTTGACTGTCAATTTTCATTAAAAAGCAAAAGGATTGTTAATAACATCGTTTATTATAAATAAATTCAATTCATTAATAGTTCATTGATGTTCACTTTATATCATGAAAAATGATTTTTATAAAAAAAATAATCGTCGAGCCAATCCATTGAGTTCTCCGAAACTTAACACCAAATATGAACAATAGAAGAAGATCGCTTCTGAAATTTAGTTTCTAAAGACTTCATATATAATCAGAAGAATAATATCAGTTCGAGAAATGTTTCAAATGATTTTGTGTTTTTTCAAACAGTTGAAAATTTTTCTAAAAAAAGGAAATTAAAAAAATGAAGATATTTTATAAAAAACTAATTCAAACAAGCATTTTAAATTCATCTATCTGAACGTAAAAAATTATAATAATAGGCGATTTTTCAACATTTATGAACCATCTAAAATGACCGGTTAAATAAAACTGTTATCATTCTTCTATTTGGGAACTTTGTCGTCATATAAACATTATCTTATATAACATATGTGACTTTGTAAAAGAGCTATATAATTTTACAGCAACAGTATTTCTTATTAAATAAACCAAAAAAAACTTCATGAAATAGCAAATTTAACCTCTGGAAAAGCATTAGCATCAAAAAACTTTGTTATAGACAACTCTTCAGCCATAATAAAAATATTTTTTCGGTTTAAGCATTCAAAAACCTACAATCTGTGTTTAAATCTATTAAAAAAGAACAAAGTACATCATTGCAGTTGATTAACATTTTATTCAGAGAATGCAATAATTTGACTTCTTCTTCATGTGGTAATCATCATTTTATAAAAGAACTCTGTTTTGATGATACTTAAATTCTTTTAAATGATATTCAAGAGAAAAATGAGCAAAACGAATTGAGATGGTTTGCAGGGATTGCCAATTGGGAGTGAAAGACACTTATTGAAACAAATCAACTAATCACAGTCATTCTTTTCTAAGTTTTTATGTCATCTGTGCACATTCACATACAGTATTATTTGATATCAATTTTTTAATTAAGGTGGTCGTGTCATATATGGTAAATTTCTCATTTAAAATGTTCACTTATGTTAATGTTTATCATATAAAATCTTTTGTGACGATTAAGTTGTAACACTGCCGTTTAATGAATTTTTATATTTTCTCTATTTCGTTAGATTTTAGAAGAATAAATTTACGATAATCGGAAATAATAACTTTAAAATGACAAGACATCTTTTTATTCATTTAAAACAAATAAAAATACCTACTCGGTAAATTTATAAAAAAAGGTTTGATTTTGAAGAGAGTGTTCTTAATTGCATGCATTTTATGCGTAAATATTCAAATAAAACATTGCATAATCAATGAATAAATTATTTTAAAATACATGTGAATTGGGTTGTTAAATAGTGCAATTCGAAGAATAAAACAGTCAATGAGTCTTTCAAAATTCAACAAGATAATATCCACATTCATCGAAGGCGATTTGCTCAAAATGGCAAATCAAAACACAGACTTTTTGAGAATTCTCTACCCATGAAATATCAGAAAAATGATTCTCATTGTGTTTTTATTATTCATTTTGGTTTTAAGGACTCAAAATGAGGAAATACGAACTGAAGACTTTATGAATTTTTTAAATCCTATTGATTCACAAGAGAACAGAAAAGCTCAAAATTTAGATCTTTTTATTGAGCAATATCTGAATTTCAACGAAGAAAATTTGCAAGAATCTGACAAACATGCAAACATACAAGTCCAGCAACAAAATAATGTGTCTTCTGATTTATTTTGCGAGATTCTCTGCGATTCATCTTTTATGAATGTTGAAAGTACACAATCAACGAGCTTATTTGATCCGACAAGTGATCAGCAACTGCTGTATGATGAAATTGAATCTATCTTTGAGTGTACCTCTCTCGAAGTGTCCAATCCCACTATCGGAGCATCTGGATGTCAATGTGTTGGTCTTTGTTTATGTATAACAAACACAAAACTCGATATGAACCCTCTTGATATTGATTCTACATGTCACATTAACTCAGATATCTTTTTGTCAGAAATTTTATTTTCAAACGAACAAAATCAACAAGATGACATTAAGAATATAAATATTTCACAGTCTGAACCGTGTCAAATCCAATGTGAAGTAGAAGCAAATCTGAATTCAACAGAACAGAGTACAAAGCAACAAGTATATCCAGATAAAAAAGAAAAATTTTCATCGTCTATGCAAATTGATAATATTATATTACCATCTTATATAAGTTACAATCCTAAACTTCCCAAGCACATCGAAAAATTATATCTTGATCATGAGAATAAAATAACAGGAGGATCACGAGTTAAAACAAATTTTGAAGAGAAAAATCAAGCAATTCTGTGTACTGTTCAGCCATCGACATCTCAAGAAATTGTAATCTCAGGAGTAAAAAATACGAAAAAAAGAAAATACTCTGATGAATCAAACGAAACCGCTATAAGAAAATATAGAAATGCTGAGAGTATAGAAGAGGAATCTAATTCTAGTTTTAATTCTGGAGGAAGTAAAACATGTTCAAATGCCTCAGAAAACGAACTTCTAGTCAATCAAGCAACGATTATATATGATCCTAGAAGTCAAGAAAATATAAAAGAGCTTGAAGTCCACTTAAAAAATTGTGATTATTACGCACATCCAGAAATGAAACGATTAATTGTACAAATTTATTATGAACAATCGCTAGTCAAAAGAATAAAATATGAAAAAATTAATATTTATGCTAATATACGCAAAACTGAAAAATCAAAAGAAAAACTTCATCTTTTTGGAACGTATATAACCTACCCATCTAAAGGTGGTTCTTCTTTTACAGTTAGAATTCCAAAAATGTTCGAAAACGAGAACCAAATCAAGAGCAGTAATTATCCTCTAGTGAGCGTATTTGTTCCTATAACGACTGCCGATGAATACAATTTGACTCTGATAATGAGTTGTTACAATAAAACAAAGAAACAACCATCTGCATACTTTATAACAGATAATGTAGCAGAATATATACCCAGTCATTTTTACGCCTACCACTTTAAACAAGTCATAAGATTTGAAATGAATCGACAAGTGAATGATCGTGTGTTTTATCATTTTGAATATAAGCCAGAAAAAGAAGTATAATGCATCAATTCATAGATAATGAAATTTTGTTGATAAACATGAAATTTTCTCATATTCTATATTCAAACAACATTTTTCACTTCATATTTATTTTTAACCTAGACCAGCTTTCATATTAGTTTATTTACTCATTTATTTTTTTTTCTGTTGAGAAAATATTAAACCATCATCTAATAAGGAAATTAAATAAGACAATTATCCTAATTTATTTCTTCTATTTTTCTTTGCAGCATGCTGATTCTTAGTATAATCTCATGAAATTGCTTGATGATCTTAAAACATGTCAAATTTTCACTTGTTCTATAAATATCTTAACAGAAAAATCCTTTTTCAAACTTTGTAACATTATAAAGTTACAACTTGGCTCGGGTTATCGTTAAAACACTTTTATTTTTTGATTTAACATTTTCAGTCATAATTTTAATACTTTTACTTGACATTGATTTTAGATTCATATCTGAAAGTTTTTAACGGAAAAATTCTTGAATTTGTAGTTTCTAAATGTATTGTTTACTTAAAATAATTATTTCAAAGCATTTTTTACTTTCAATTCTAAGAAAATTATTGATTTTTTGAGAAAATTCCATAGATTCAAAAAAAAATATATAATTGACGATGAAACCCAAAAAGTACTATTAAAAATGTTTTTAGTGTTTAAGGCTTTTGTCAAGATGATTCAAATTTTTATGTGATTATATTAAGAGAGGTTTTTAATGGTTTTGTAGTGAAAATTTTGAGATAAATGAACATTTTGCGGACGATTGGTTAAATCCAAGCGTTTTTAGTAAAATCAAGCAAATTATCATGAAATAAAGTCAATCACATCAACGAGAAAATTTGTTGTGTTGTAGTGAAGAAGATAGCATTTTCAAAAGGTGGTCCTGTAGCTGTTAAATCAGAAACAATGTTTTCACCTTTAAAATGTATTATCATCTAGGAAAAAGTATAATTTTCACAGTATACAAATCAAAGAAAGTAAAAGGCATTGGTGGAAATCTTTAAACACAAATTCAACACCCCGTGAATATTATGATCAAAAAGAAAAGATAATAATAAAATGAAAGATCAATAAAATTTCTTAACTAATCTTTTTTATTAGATTTACTTTATTTTATGATAGTTTGCTTCATTTGAATAAAAACGCTTGGATTTAATCATTTATTCAACATCTTGCTATTATTTAAAATCCAATTATAAAACTCCTCAAAATTACCCCTGAAGCGGAATCCTTGAAAACCATATAAACACGCTCTAAAGTTACATTGCGTTGCATTTCTGAATAATATACACAGAAATCGCCGTCAAGAAGTCAATTAAATATAAGTTAGACTAAAAAATTTGAGTGGTTCGATAAAACTGTCGAATATTTGACTGTCAATTTTCATTAAAAAGCAAAAGGATTGTTAATAACATCGTTTATTATAAATAAATTCAATTCATTAATAGTTCATTGATGTTCACTTTATATCATGAAAAATGATTTTTATAAAAAAAATAATCGTCGAGCCAATCCATTGAGTTCTCCGAAACTTAACACCAAATATGAACAATAGAAGAAGATCGCTTCTGAAATTTAGTTTCTAAAGACTTCATATATAATCAGAAGAATAATATCAGTTCGAGAAATGTTTCAAATGATTTTGTGTTTTTTCAAACAGTTGAAAATTTTTCTAAAAAAAGGAAATTAAAAAAATGAAGATATTTTATAAAAAACTAATTCAAACAAGCATTTTAAATTCATCTATCTGAACGTAAAAAATTATAATAATAGGCGATTTTTCAACATTTATGAACCATCTAAAATGACCGGTTAAATAAAACTGTTATCATTCTTCTATTTGGGAACTTTGTCGTCATATAAACATTATCTTATATAACATATGTGACTTTGTAAAAGAGCTATATAATTTTACAGCAACAGTATTTCTTATTAAATAAACCAAAAAAAACTTCATGAAATAGCAAATTTAACCTCTGGAAAAGCATTAGCATCAAAAAACTTTGTTATAGACAACTCTTCAGCCATAATAAAAATATTTTTTCGGTTTAAGCATTCAAAAACCTACAATCTGTGTTTAAATCTATTAAAAAAGAACAAAGTACATCATTGCAGTTGATTAACATTTTATTCAGAGAATGCAATAATTTGACTTCTTCTTCATGTGGTAATCATCATTTTATAAAAGAACTCTGTTTTGATGATACTTAAATTCTTTTAAATGATATTCAAGAGAAAAATGAGCAAAACGAATTGAGATGGTTTGCAGGGATTGCCAATTGGGAGTGAAAGACACTTATTGAAACAAATCAACTAATCACAGTCATTCTTTTCTAAGTTTTTATGTCATCTGTGCACATTCACATACAGTATTATTTGATATCAATTTTTTAATTAAGGTGGTCGTGTCATATATGGTAAATTTCTCATTTAAAATGTTCACTTATGTTAATGTTTATCATATAAAATCTTTTGTGACGATTAAGTTGTAACACTGCCGTTTAATGAATTTTTATATTTTCTCTATTTCGTTAGATTTTAGAAGAATAAATTTACGATAATCGGAAATAATAACTTTAAAATGACAAGACATCTTTTTATTCATTTAAAACAAATAAAAATACCTACTCGGTAAATTTATAAAAAAAGGTTTGATTTTGAAGAGAGTGTTCTTAATTGCATGCATTTTATGCGTAAATATTCAAATAAAACATTGCATAATCAATGAATAAATTATTTTAAAATACATGTGAATTGGGTTGTTAAATAGTGCAATTCGAAGAATAAAACAGTCAATGAGTCTTTCAAAATTCAACAAGATAATATCCACATTCATCGAAGGCGATTTGCTCAAAATGGCAAATCAAAACACAGACTTTTTGAGAATTCTCTACCCATGAAATATCAGAAAAATGATTCTCATTGTGTTTTTATTATTCATTTTGGTTTTAAGGACTCAAAATGAGGAAATACGAACTGAAGACTTTATGAATTTTTTAAATCCTATTGATTCACAAGAGAACAGAAAAGCTCAAAATTTAGATCTTTTTATTGAGCAATATCTAAATTTCAACGAAGAAAATTTGCAAGAATCTGACACTCATGCAAACATACGAGTCCAGCAACAAAATAATATGTCTTCTGATTTATTTTGCGAGATTCTCTGCGATTCATCTTTTATGAATGTTGAAAGTAAACAATCAACGAGCTTATTTGATCCGAAAAGTGATCAGAAACTGCTGTATGATGAAATCGAATCTTTCCTTGACAGTACATCATTCGAGATGCCCAATCCTACTATCGGAACATCTTTATCTTTTATTGAACTTGAATGTCAATGTGTTGGCCTTTGCTTATGTATAACAAACCCAAAGCTTGATAATACCTCTCTTGATATTGATTCTTCATGTTATATCGACTCAGATATCTTATCTTCAGACATTTCATTGTCAAACAAAAAAAATCAACATAAAGAAATTAAGAATAAAGATATTTTACAGTGCGAACCGTGTCATATTGAATGTGAAATAAAAGCTGATTTGAATTCAACCGAACAGTGTTTAGAACAAAAAATATTTCAAGATATGACAAAAAATATGCAATCACCTGTGCAAAGTAATCATATTACATCTCTTTCTCATAATAGAAACAATAATAAATATCCCGAGCAGATCGAAAAATTATATCTTGATTACTTGAATAAAATGGACGAAGTATTACGTGTTCAGGCAAATTGTGAAGCAGAACGAAATAAAATTCAGAACACAGTTCAATCATCAAAATCTCAAGAAATTGTGATAACAAGTGGAAAAAATCAAAAAAAAAGAAAATACTCTGAGGAATCAAACAAAATCACCAAAAGAAAAACAGAAAATGTTGACAGTGCGGTAAAGAAACCTTTTCATGCCTATCTTCCTGGAGAAAGTGATGAATGTTTTAATTCCTCAGAAAACGAACCTTTAGCCAATCAAGCAAAGATTATTTATGATCCTGATAGTCAAGACGGCAAGCAAGAACTAGAATTTCACTTAAAAAACTGTATCCATTACAAACATAAGCTACTCAAACGATTAATTATAAAAATTAATTATGAAAATTCGCAAGTCAAAAGTGTAAAATATATCCGTATGCAGTCAGATAAAAATATACCAAAAACTAAAAAATCATATCACACTCTTCATATTTTTGGAACTTTTAAAACCAGACCATCTAGAGGTGGTTCTACTTTTACAGTTAGAGTTCCAAAATTGGTTGGAGATCAAGCTCAATTCAAAAAAAGTAATTTTCCTCTGGCGAGCGCATTTGTTCCGATGACTATTTTTGACGGATATAATTTGTCTATGACAATGAGTAAAAACAAGAAAAAAATGAAACAAATGTCAGCATCATTTCAATTAGACAGTGAAACAGTGTATGTTCCAGATCGTTTTTACGCCTACCACTTTCAACAAGTCATAAGATTCGAAATCAATCGACGAGCAAATAATTGCGCGTTTTATCATTTTGAATATTGGCCCGAAAAAAATGAAGAACTTGACTTCAATTCATAAATGATGAAATTTTTGATAAACATACATTTTCGCCATATTTTTCATTCTATGAAATTACTTACTTCATATTTTACTAGAACAGGCTTCGATCTTTTTTTGAACTTATGCGCTCGTAAAATTTTGATCCATTGAAAAAATGTAAGAAATAATCATATTATTAGACTTTTGAAAAAAACCATAATCCTTATTCATTTTATTATTTTTATTGTAGAAAATGGCGATTAGCAGTAGAATCTCATAAAATTGCTAAATATTGAGAAAATGTCAAATTTGCTGTTTTTATATTGATATTAAAACAGAAAATCATTTATTCTAATTCTCAAACATTGTAAAGTGCAAACTGGCCTTGGTGTTATTTTTAACCATTTGTGTACGGTCGCTATTATTTTTTGATTTTATAGATTCATGAGTTTAAAATTGATATTTTACATGTTTGATATCGATCTATAAAGTATCTGCTCATAATGAACGATTTAAAACGTCTTTTTTTGAAACTATAAATCATTTCCCAAAACTCGGTCGATCAAAAAGGGGTTAATAAGAAAATTAAACAAAAAATATTCCATAAATGATCCAACTGGACACATAAAATATGAATGAGCAGATTTATTTGCCTTTTGTTGTTCCGAACTGTCTTATTTTTTTATAAAATAATTCAAAACAAGGCACGATGCACAAAAACAGGGATGTTGTTACTATTTTTACTTTTACTGCGCTTTTTATTGAAATTCTTGCAAAAACACACCTGATAAATTTTTTTTATTTGATACAATGAAGGTCTATTAAAACAGTTATTTTTGAAGTCTCACAATACTCCATTTTTGGGCTTGATGTCATCAAGATAATTTTTCTAACAACTCTTATCCGGAATTTTAGTCAGCAACACTTGTTTTATTGTCTACTTTGGAATTACAAGATGTTATCTTTGATTAAATAGGATGGTTTACAGTACTAGATGTTGTCAGGATATATTCATCAAAATGTCGCCTATATAATGTGTGGATTAAATTTTATCAACACAATTTGCTTTTTTTTGTTTTTTGAGTGTTAGGAATTTCGGTGTTCTTCTTGTAATTTTACAAGACAGTTCATAAACAAAATTGGTCAAAAATGAACCACATATTTTGAGATTTATCAATAGATTCATTTATTTAGAAATTATTATCCAATTCTGATCAGTCTTTATTTCGAAAATTAAGATTTTAAATCTAAAATATGTTCATTTTTATCAATTTTGATTATTTGAGTGTCAAAAAAAATCACGCAGCATAAAGTTTGTGAAGATATCATAAATCAAAAAAATAAGATCAAGAAAGAAAAATAGGATGAGAGAGAAAATTTTCTAGAAATCCTTATAGAGACATGTTTTTGCGCAATCAATACATACTGTGTTGTAAAAGAAGTCATTTTTGGTCTGATATTTGTGCAAATAAAATCTGTTTATCCAGAATACATAGCACATATCTTCCAAACTACCTTTTTTTTATTGTGAACTAGACTTAAAATAAAAAGTGAATGGATCAGAATTAACCATAAACCATATTCGTATAGAATTTATTCTCATCAGCATAGAATTTCATATTTAAATTTGCCTGGTAATATGATTATCAAAAATATGCTTGCCTTTTTTGAAATTTTTAAAAATGTAAGAAAAAACATATTACTAAAATATTTTGACTTTAATAGTTATTTTGCCGGATTTTAGCATCATAAACAGCTTGTGATCGACAAGGTATTGAACTCACAAATCTTTGGTATCTTTCAACAGGTATTTAGTGTCAAATTTGTTTGATGTATTTAATAGTATATGAAACATTCAAATATGTTTGTTGAACTTTTTTTACATCAGCAAACAAATTTTCGATCGGATTGAGATTAGGTGAGTTTGGTGCCAAAGGTAACATTGTTACATGATGATCAGGATGCCATTTTTTTGTGATTTTTACTTGTGTGGTGACGCATTATCATGCTGAAATATTTGATCATTTATATATCTAGTTCTTTAACAGTTTCGAAAAGATTATTGCCAAAATTTGTATATAACCGCCCGAATTTATCGATGTCCGTTGAAAATGCAGCCTTCCGACACCATTTGAAGAGAATGACGTCTAAATAACAACTCTTTTGATTTTGAATTTGACTTTTGTGATTATGTGATCTTTTTGAAAAGCTTTCCATTTTTTCTCAAAACTCTTCTGGCCCTAGTTGATGGTTTGATCTCAAAAATGACATTATCAGGAAATAAAGCCCTGTTAAAATAATCAGCTGCATGCCCATGATAAATTTTCAAAATATATAACCACATAACAGCTTGTGTTTATTTTTTCTTAGACTTTATTCTTGCAATTCTAGAATGTGTACCTTCATCTTTTAGATATTTCCTTTCGTTGTTTTGCAGACACTTACTTCAGTTTTTTCAATAAATTTGTTCGGTATTGATTCAAAACAATTATTTTTGTTTTCGTTTGTGATATCTAAAAGGCCCTGTAATTGTTTTCAATCAATTTTTTGTCAAGATCCTTCCTTTTTTTCTTAATTGTGTTTCACGGTCACGTAATTGTTTTAAAATTTTAGAGACAGTTGATTTTAAACTGCAGCTCTGTCTCGATTTTTTTCTATTTGTATTCTACACGCGAAAGCATAATTAAATATCTTTCATACATTTTGAGAAATACACTGCCATTTTTAAGGTAAAATGTTATTTTTGGTAAAAGAAAGAGGGGTTGCGGGTAATAAAATCATGTTATGTTTTTTCTCACATTTTTAAAAATTTTCAAAAGGCAAGTTAAGTGTCATAATCTTATTATCAGAAAAATTCAAATATGAAATATAGACTTTTTATGTTAATGAAGATAATTTTTGTATGAATGTGACTTTATGGTGAATTTTGATCTATTTATTTTTCATTTTCAGTCTAGATCACTATCAAAAAATTAGTCTTTATGATCTGTTCTGTATCATCAAGAAAAACAGATATTATTTTCAAAAATAAAAGTAGCCAACCTCTTTTACGATACAGTATGTATTGATTGCGCAAAAACATGTCTCTATAAGGATTTCTAGAAAATTTTCTCACTTATCTTATTTTTCTTTCTAAATCTTATTTATTGATTTATGATATTTTTACAAACTTCATACCGCGTGATTTAATTTGTTTCAGTATGATATTTTGATTTGCCCCTTTTTTTTGATACTCAAATTTTCAAAATTGATAAAAATGAACATATTTTGAGATGAAAATTTAAATTTTTAGAATAAAAACTTATTAAAATTAGAAAATCATTCATTAATTTTAAAATATGTGAGTTGTTTTTGTACCATTTTTTCATGACTGTCTTTAAAAGAAAAAAATTACGATAATTGTAAAATAGTCACTTTAAAATGATAGAAAATCTTTTTTTATTTTAAAAGAAATGAAAATTTGATAAATTTTATAAATTAAAGGTTTGATTATGAGAAATATGTTCTGACTTTTCGTAATTGCATGCTTTTATATGTGTGAATATTCAAATATTCATCGTATAGTAAATAAACTTATTATTTTTCAACACATGTGAATTGAGAAGTCAAGTAGCGCAATTTTATAATTTCACACATGAAAATCTTCTTTGATTTTCACCAAAAAATATTCTAAATCCATCGAAAGCGATTTGCTTAAAATGGAAAATTAAAATATAGATTTTTTGAGAATTCTCTACCCATGAAATATCAGAAAGATGGTCCTCATTGAGTTTTTATTTTTCATTTTAGTTTTAAGAACTCAAAATGAAGAAATACGAACTGAAGATTTTATGAATTTTTTAAATCCTATTGATTCACAAGAGAACAGAAAAGCTCAAAATTTAGATCTTTTTATTGAGCAATATCTAAATTTTAACGAAGAAAATTTGCAAGAATCTGACACTCATACAAACATACAAGCCGGAGAACAAAATAATATGGCTTCTGATTTATTTTGCGAAATTCTCTGCGATTCATCTTTTATGAATGTTGAAAGTACACAATCAACGAGCTTATTTGATCCGAAAAGTGATCATAAACTGATGTATGATGAAATCGAATCTTTCCTTGACAGTACATCATTCGAGATGCCCAATCCTACTATCGGAACATCTTTATCTTCTTTTGAACCTAAATGCCAATGTGTTGGCCTTTGCTTATGTATAACAAACCCAAAGCTTGATAATACCTCTCTTGATGTTGATTCTTCATGTTATATTGACTCAGATATCTTTTTGTCAGAAATTTTATTTTCAAACGAACAAAAACAACAAGATGACATCAACAATAAAGATATTTCACAGTGCGACTCGTCTAAAATTGAATGTGAAATCGAAGCTGATTTAAATTCAACAGAGCAGAGTTCAGAACAACAACTATATCCAAATGTAACAGAAAATATGCAATCACCTGTGCAAAGTAATCATATTACATCTCTTTCTCATAATAGAAACAATAATAAATATCCCGAGCAGATCGAAAAATTATATCTTGATTACTTGAATAAAATGGACGAAGTATTACGTGTTCAGGCAAATTGTGAAGCAGAACGAAATAAAATTCAGAACACAGTTCAACCATCAAAATCTCAAGAAATTGTGATAACAAGTGGAAGAAATCCAAAAAAAAGAAAATACTCTGAGGAATCAAACGAAATCACCAAAAGACATGCAACGAATGGCAGTTTTCCTAGTTCACATTCTGAAGGAAGTCAACTATCTTCAAATACCTCAAATAATAAACCCTTAATTAATCAAGCAAATATTATTTATGATCCTGATAGACAAGATTGTAAGAAAGAACTGGATGCTCACTTAAAAATCTGTAATTTTCACACTGATCCGCTACTCAAACAAATAATTTTAAGAATTTTTTTTATAGAATCACATACACCAAATTTGAAATATATTCCTTTACGATCAAATCAAAATATACCTAAAACTGAAAAATGCAAAAACGCACTACATATTTTTGGAACATTTATAAATAGACCATCTATAGGTGGCTCTACTTTTACAGTTAGAGTTCCAAAATTATTTGAAGAACAAATCCAATTTGAAAACAGTGGCTACACCCTGGCAAAAGCATTCGTTCAAACAACAACTGCCGATGGATATAATTTGACACTGACAATGAGTAAAAACAAAAAAAAAATGATACTACCATCAGCATCATTTGAATCTAACAATGAAAAAGAATATGTACCTTGTTATTTTTACGCCTATCACTTTCAACAAGTCATAAGATTTGTAATCAATCGACGAATGAATAATCGCGTGTTTTTTCATTTCGAATATAAGCCAGATAAAGAGGTACTTGATATCAATTAATAGATAATGGAATTTTTGAAAAACATAAATTTTTTTATTCAAATGTCATTACTTACTTAATATTTTACTGGAACAGGTTATAATCTTCTTTTGAGCTGATGTGCTCGTGAACCTTTGATCTGTTGAAAAAATGTAAGAAATCATCATATTATTAGGAATTTAAACAACCCATAATCCTAATTTATTCTTATTATTTCTATTTTAAAAAATGGCGATTTGCAGTAGAATCTCATAAAACTGCTCGATATTGAGAAAATGTTTAATTTGCTGTTTTTATATTGATATTAAAACAGAAAATCATTTATTTTAATTCTCAAACATTGTAAAGTGTAAACTGGCCTCGGTGTTATTGTTAAAACTAAAGTAAGAAATACAGAAAAAAACAGATATTAGTGAAGAGAAAAGTGTTCTCTGACATTCCACTTTTTCAAAAATAAAAATTAACGTTTTTTACCAATTTTTTTGTTTTTACTTTTTAAGAAAAAATTAAAAAATAGACATTTAATTATATCAAAACCGATTTTAATTTATCCTTTTTGTTGACAGAAGTAAGAAAAAATGAAAAAAATCCTCTGCATTGTCTAAAATAAAAAACTTGATTCAGAAAAGAAACATTTTCATGCTTTTACAACAAAAAGGCTATTTATAGCTTGATTTGCAAGAAGCAATTGAATTTACTTTTTGAATCTGATTTAGTTGATCATAAAATGGCATCAAATATAAAATCGATTAAAAGTAAAATTATTGAATATTAAAAGAAAATCTAAGAGGCGTAATACATGTTTTTTTCGGTTCTAACATCTAGCTATAGAAGTTTAAATATCTAAGAGAAAAATTTATAGAGATAAACATAAATGTATTTTCTAGTCCTATTGTGAGGAAAAAAATATGGATATAATAGATAAAGAAGAGATGAAAAAAAATTGTTTATGACAATGAAAATTTATTTTTTCACTGATAATTCAAAAAAATCATTTTTTACATTTATTTCAACTCAAGACACCACTAGGAATTACAATTATGCTAGTCTAAAAATTTTTGATGCACAGTCGATCATAGACGTGCTGTTAACACAATGAATGAAGTCATTTGTAAATTTAGATTAAAGAAAAGTAAATAAAATCAAACATGCCTGGTGGTGTATCAAACATGCCTGGTGGTGCATTAATCATGCCTAATGGTGCATCAACACTGCCTGTGGTGCATCAATCATGTCTGATGATGCATCAATACTGCCTGTGGTGCATCAATCATTCCTGGTGGTGTATCAAACATGCCTGGTGGTGTATCAAACATGTCTGATGGTGCATCAACACTGCCTGTGGTGCATCAATCATGTCTGATGATGCATCAATCATTCCTGGTGGTGCATCAATCATTCCTGGTGGCGCATCAACACTGCCTGTGGTGCATCAATCATGTCTGATGGTGCATCAATCATTCCTGATGGTGTATCAAACATGTCTGATGGTGCATTAATCATGCCTAATGGTGCATCAACACTGCCTGTGGTGCATCAATCATGTCTGATGGTGCATCAATCATTCCTGATGGTGCATCAAACATGCCTGGTGGTGCATTAATCATGCCTAATGGTGCATCAACACTGCCTGTGGTGCATCAATCATGTCTGGTGGTGCATCAATCATGCCTAATGGTGCATCAACACTGCCTGTGGTGCATCAATCATGTCTGATGGTGCATCAATCATTCCTGGTGGTGCATCAATCATTCCTGGTGGCGCATCAATCATTCCTGATGGTGTATCAAACATGTCTGATGGTGCATCAACACTGCCTGTGGTGCATCAACACTGCCTGTGGTGCATCAACACTGCCTGTGGTGCATCAATCATTCCTGGTGGTGCATCAATCATTCCTGGTGGTGCATCAATCATTCCTGGTGGTGCATCAATACTGCCTGATGGTGCATCAATCATGTCTGGTGGTACATCAATCATGCCTGATGGTGCGGCTTATAATGGTAGAGCAGCCAAATATCATCTGAATCAATGTCATAAACAAATTTCTTTTATTTTTTTGAGCATTTATTTCAAAGTATATCATAAAAAAGCGTGCAAATCTTACATAGTTCATGATGAACGATCTGAAATATTCAAGTGATGGTTTCTGAGCCATCAAAAAGACATAACATCACTAAAATTCGTGAAAACTTGTTGTCATCATTTTTGATAACCTATTCAAATTGTTCAGATCATTTTGATGATTATTTTACAAAGAAAGCAAATGAAACATGAAAAAGCAATCGGATATTTGAACCACTTCTTGTTCATTCAGATCCTGGAACCAAACCCCTCGGGGTACGGTTACTCTAGGTGAGTATGGGTCAGGGGGAGTTTTAGCGGGTGAAAGTCCCGCAGTACCCTACCCGAGTGGGGCCCCTACACACGACCACGTAGCTTCTTAAACGGACGCAGTAATGCGGTGAAAAGGTTTCTCATCCCTGGCAAAAAAAAGTCCATTCAGATAATTTTATGATGAAATATTTTTCATAATTTTTGATTATGGCTGTTTAATTGAATGTTGCTGGATCAAGATCATTTAGAATGCAATAGAACTCGTTAAAACTATCGATTTAAAGAAGATTGATGTCGTGCTTATGACTATCTCAAAGCGCGTCGGGAAAACATCCAATAAAGGTACAATATGAAAATTAACATTTAGCAGGTGCTTTAGAAAAATTACTTCATTGCTCGAATATGACGGCTACAAACTAGTAAGTTGAATGTATTTTTTCTCTGATAAAATACTGACACAAAATGTGATGATGATTCAATATAATTTTAATGAAATATTATACTTCCAACAAAATGGATAATAAATAAATTTTTTTCACCTTTGTTAACTTAATTTTGTTTTTCATATGATTTTTTTTTTGTGTTAAATATTATTAAATAAATTAACCTTATGAACGAAAGATTTCACATTTTGTAATTCTGTGCAGTTTAAAAAAAATAAGTGTCAAAGTTGTACAACAGAAAATAAATTAATGCTCTTGTTTGATATTTTCTTTACAAAATAGAAATACTTTATTGCCTCACATTTCATTAAAGTTTTGAATTAAAAAATATCGTAGAAAAACACCTTTCATATTTTACTCATGTTTGTGAATAACAGGAAATTATAAGAATACATAAGAATACATGAAAATACATGAAAATACACAAAAATACATAAAAATACACAAAAATACATGAAAATACATAAAAATACATGAAAATACATGAAAATACATGAAAATACACGAAAATACATGAAAATACATAAAAATACATAAAAATACATAAAAATACATAAAAAAACATGAAAATACACGAAAATACATAAAAATACATGAAATATGTTTTTATTATATGAAAAATACTTTAATTCATTAAACATCATATGCTCTTTAATTTTCCTTTCAATCTAGTTTGAACACGTGTTTTTTTGATTTTACATTTCAGCTTAAATTTACAAAAACTTAAGTTGATAGAATCACTCTTATTTTACAGTAAATTTTATCCCGATATCGAGAATTTTACTTGAATAGAAACTGTTCAACGAGCAGACCAGCTTGACCTTCTCTCATCTGTTTCCTGATTTGATTGTGGGTTTTCAGAATAAACTCGTGTTTGAAAAAATCGTCTGACGCTTGTGATTTTGGTACGATCAACAGTCTTTTTATGGATTTAAGAACAATTATTGTATGGTACCATTTCATGAACGGATTGTATGGTCTCGTTTTATAGTTTCATTGTATGGTCCCATTTTATAATCCCATTTTATAAACAGATCGTACTATCCATTGTCCCATTGCTGGTCTCATTTTTTAAACAGATCGTACTATCCATTGTCCCATTGGTTGTCCCATTGCTGGGCACATTTTGCCAATGATCATCATAAAATATTTTAAATAACAAAAATGGCATATCACTGGCCGACATTGCACATGGATATCAAGTTCTGATAGTAAAATATTATCATCACTTTTTTGACAATATTTAGTATACCAGGAAAATAAAAAATTATCACAATAAAAATAATCAGTTTTAAATAGATAAGTGTGTGTTTTCTGCTATCAGTAGTACATCAAAACACACTCAGTTTATCATCGTATATAAAATACAAAACACACTCAGTTTATCATCGTATATAAAATACAAAAAGTGATATTTTTTTATAACACAAAATTATTTACAGGACATAAATTCTAAAATGATAATTTTTATAACAAAAAAACATTCAAAATTTTGTTAAAAATAAATTTCATATAAAGAACTTTTATTCAACAGTACTTTTTTAAACAGTATTAAGACTATTTCTTAAAACACCATACAACAATACTTCTTAAAACAACACTCCATACAACAATACTTCTTAAAACTTCATAGAATAAACACATATCAAAAATAAAATCATATCCATAAAAAATCATACAAATAATATCCATAAAAAATCATACAAATAATATCCATAAAAAAAACAACATACACATAATATCCATGATAAACTCAACATATACAACATGTCTATAAAAAAATCATATACAAATAATATCCATAAAAAAACAACATACAAATAATATCCATGATAAAATCAACATATACAACACAATACACAACATAATATACGTAATAATATACAACACAATATCCTTAATAATATACTTAAAAAAAAATTGCTCCTTAATAAACCTAAAAAATTGTATCCTAAATAATATACACAATAATATCCTAAATAATATACACAATAATATCCTTAATATACAAGACAATAATATCCTTAATATACAACACAATAATATCCTTAATAATATCAATACTACTCTATGATATTATATGCTACATATTTCTTAAATGCCTGTAAGTTCATAATCTCTTCCTCTATCGTATTTTTTACAATCAATCTAATAACATTTACAACATTTTTCTGACCTATTCTATGTGCCCTGTCCATGGCTTGTAAATCATTAAATGGGTTACTATCATGTTCATAAAATATGACTGTATCTGCTACTGATAAATTAAGACCATGTGATCCTATCTTAGTGTTAATAACCAGTGTTTTATAACCTCCTGACCAGAAAGTATCAACCACTGCCTGTTTATCCTTTTTAGATGAGTCTAATACGAGATATTTTCTTTTCCATTCTGATTCTTCAGATTCAGAATCTGAAATGTTAACACGGTGTCTTTTATTTTTATCATTTGGTACAACACTATTTGATTTTAAGCCACTTTTTTTATTTTTATCATTTGGTACACCACTATTTGATTTTAAGCCACTTTTTTTATTTTTTGTTTTAGAGACATCCTTTGATTTAGATCCTTGCAATGTAGGTTCTTGTAAAGTAGAACCCTTTTGTGAATCAGTAGATAAATTCCGTAAATCAGTAGAAACCTTTTGTGAATCAGTATATCCATTCTGTAATGAATCAGTATGTCCACTCTGTAAAACATCAGTACGTCCACTCTGTAAAACATCAGTATGTCCACTCTCTAAATCAGTAGAAAATACTCCCCTGTCTGTCATACGTTTTACCAACATTTGTATACTCTCATTATTTTTACAAAATATAAGAATCTTTGACTCATTTAACAATAATTCTGTCTCATATAAATCAACCAGTGCATTTAACTTACAGTTTGATCCTTTATATGAATTTTTAACTAATTCAGGGAATGAACACACTTTCAACTGATTTAAGTGTTTTGAATGATTTGTGTTTTTATCTTTAAATGATCCGTACGTCATCCTTGTTTCATCCACAACAGTAGAATGATCTGGAACAGTAGAATTATCCATTGCAATTTTAGAAACATCCACAACAGTAGAATTATCCATAACAATTTTAGAAACATCCACAACAGTAGAATTATCCACAGCAGTAGAATTATCCATTGCAATTTTAGAAACATCCACAACAGTAGAATGACTCATAATCTTTTTATCATCAACAGTAGAATGACTCATAATCCTTTTATCATCAACAGTAGAATGACTAATACTGTTATACACCACCCTCTGATCATCGGCCATTTCTATAATCAAATCCTTTATAATCTTATCAGGTAATTCTTTAAGTACATTTGTTTTAAGTCTTCTTATTACAAATGGCTGTATCATACGTTTTAAAATGTTCAGTTTTTCATCCAACAGTATCAGATCATTTTCATTACAGGTACTAAGACATTTCTTTGACAGTCTCAGTATTTCTGATTTATTATTAAGGTATCCGTAATTTAAAATATCAAATAAGTTAAAAATATCAGATGGACTATTTTGTACAGGAGTACCTGTCAGAATACAGACTGATGTATTATCTTTTAAATTGAACGATTTATCGAGTGAATTAAAATTTTTATTAGTGATACTTTTATTGGTAATACTTGTATTAATACTTTTATTAGTGATGCCTGTATTAATAGATTTATTAGTGATGCCTGTATTAATAGATTTATTGGTAACATTTTTATTAGTGATACTTTTAATGCCTGTATTAGTAACATTTTTATTAGTATCACTTTTATTAATAACACTTCTATTAGTATCATTTCTATTAGTATCAC
>LGUB01000009.1:0-38243 GCA_001432165.1 Pseudoloma neurophilia
ATAATGGAAAAGGTTGCTATTGAATTCGAGGCGTTGAATGAAATACTTTCAAGATAAATAGAAGAGATATTAATCAAATTGAGTATGATTATGAATCACAACTTTTTTTTAAATAGGGGGTAGTGTAGTGTTGCACGCTGATTAACATCTTTGTTTACTCTACATAATTGCTGATTAATTCGTATGAAAGTATAAGTAGTTGTTGAATAAATAAACTTACTTTTGTGATGGCAAAACAATTTTCTTATCGAAAGAAATTAGTAACTCCTCTTTCCGACAACAAAAAAAATGCAAAAAACACAATTTATTAAATATGCGTTTATTTTCATTTTCTTCTTTTCTTCAAACTAATAACTCATTATTTATAAATTTAATCAATGATTTTAGGAAACCACTTGGTTGTGACACACTAATTAAATTAGTTAGTGGCTGTCCCATTTTTTGAAGAAAAAAGACACCATATTATTTTGATAAGCCAGAAACGAGTATTAAGGTTGAAGCTATCTTTTAAGAGATCATAAGTGATTATTTTGAAGAAAAATTTAATTTAGACTCATATAACACCTAGATGGACTATTTTCCCCTTCTTATAGGGTATTTTGCCTAAAAAAACTACACTTAAAAAATAAAACAAGCTGCTGTTTAAAATGCTGCAAAACATTTTGCCTGTTCATTAAAATCTCAAGCCTTTCCTCTTATGCCAAAATTTCAGTTTATGCATACTGTTTTCTTTATTTAAAAAATTAAAAGGCAATACTTAATTTTTATGCTTTCAATTTCTTTTCTTTAAATGAAAACTTCATAACAAAGAGATAGATCAATAATAAAATTACAATGCAATATAAAAAACAAGAGAAAGAGGTATCCAATGAATTGAAAATAACATTCTTTAGAAAAAGGATAAAACACTGTGTTTAAAGTTTTGAGACAAAAATAGACAAAATATTCTGTTTTTGAGCATTTAAATTTTCTTTACGAAAATAATTTTTTCTTTTAATCTATTTCATATCTATTTTTAACAATGCTATTTTCTCTTATTGTCTCTATTTTTGTCATAAAATACTTAATCATTTGTGTCCGTTTAATTGAGGGTTTCTAAGCATATGAACAAAATAAAGACGAGCTAAATTTAAATGAACACACTATCATGTTAAAAAAGATATTTCTTATGAGAAAATTGTTCTCAAAAGTCAAAAATATGACTTGAGAAGGTAAAACAGTCCCGTTTCATTAATTGCGATAAGTAATAACAAAGTCAAAATATAGAGAAAGTAGATCGTCATCTAGAAAATAATTTGAGGTCAGTGTCATATCAGATTCTTATAATGACACATTAAACATTCTCAAACAATCATTAAATAACAACAATATAAACACTGTTTCACTGTAAACATAAATACTTCTCGATTTAATAAAGTATCATTTCATGCTATCTTCTTTCGCAATAAATCATAATCATTCTAAGCAATCAAATAAATCAAGGATTTCAATATTTCCCGTAAAAGAAATACTATTAAAAACCTCTATCTCTTCTACACTAAAGGTTTAAAGATTAACCCTTTAAGATACGAAAGTCAGTTAGATATAACGACATTTAAAAGTCAGTTTTTACGATATTGAGCTTATCTATGAAAATATTTCACAAAATTTTTTTTTAGTTCTACTATATATACTTAATATATATACTAAAATGTAAATTTTAAATGTCATAAATTTTCAATCTTAGATTTCAACATTTATAATTGAATGATTGATTGGAAGATATTTTTATAATTAATTGAAATATTTATTTAATTATTAGCGCTTTTGAAAAGGTTTCAGAATGAAAAAAATATTTTATACAAAAAAAATAAAAATGAAACAAACTCAGCTTTATATTAAAATACTTGTAAAATTTCACAAATTTTGATGATTTAAACTTTGTCAATTTCGATTAAACAATTGAAATAACAGATAAATTAATAAAATATACGTGAATTGTAATATTACTTTGTATAAATCAATTTCAATAGTAATTTAAAATAGATTTTACGTAACTTATACAAATAACCAAAATTTGAGATAAGAATGAGATTGAGAAAATTTCATCTTGAACATAATTATTCAAAAGATTGAGAGATCAAATTTCAAAAAGTCATTTTATAGGGTTTCCCGTTCAATTTCGAAATCAATTGCATCCAATTTCGTTTTTTTTTGATAAATTGCATTTTCAAAAATTTAATTTATCATTTTTGCATTCAATTTCGATTTTTGAACATTAAATTTCGTTTAAAAATGATAAATTAAAAATCGACAATTCAGTTTTCATTTAATTTTTTCTTTTTAGAAAATAAAATGACATTTTCTATAAATTCTTTTTTTTTACTTTTCAGCAAATGTCATATAATATTATCTCAGAAAATGTTCGTTGTATCATCATCGCACAATATTATGATGGAATAACAATTAAGGAAATAGCGATGGCTGTTGGTTTACCTGAATCAACATGTTATTCGATTGTTAAAAAATTTAAAGACACAGCTAATGTGTCTGCTTCACCGCGAGGTGGAATTACTTATAGAAAAATGACACCACCAATATTTCAGTATATAGACGACATGCTATCAGAAGATGCGTCATATACATTGGCTTTTATGTCACAAAAAATTTTTGAAAAGTTTAATATTAGACTGTCAACCTCAACTATTTACAGATCACTTAAAAATTTACATTTTTCATTTAAGACATTAACTCCTGTGCCGATAGGTCGAAATTCTGAAGTCACAATTCAAAAACGTAGAATTTTCTAAAGGGAGTTAACATTTTTGAATTATGTGACAATTTCGTCTGATTTTGTATTTATCGACGAAGTCGGTTTCTCTTTGACGACAAGAGTTTTAAAAGGTAGATCAAGAATTGGCCAATCGGCTTATAAAAGTGTGAGAAGCATACGTTCAAGAAACTTCTCGATAATAGCTGCTGTTACAAATCAACAGCCAATTTTTTTCAAAAATAATATTTCTTCCGTAAATGGAAGTGATTTTGCAGAATTCTTAATTGATTTAAAAATAGAATGTGCAAGAATTGGTATTCAGAATCCAATTTTTATTTTAGATAATGCATCTTGTCATCGATCAGAGGTTGTCAGAGAGTCTCTTGAAATGATTGATGGGAAAATTTTATTTTTGCCACCTTATTCGCCTTTTTTGAACATTATAGAAAATTGTTTTTCTAAATGGAAAAATCAAGTCAAAAGAAGCAATTCGAATACTGTTCAAGAACTTTTGACAGCAATAAATACGGAATTAAACTGTATAACCCAGAGTGACTTGCAAGGTTATTACAGAAAAATGATATCATACCTTCCACGATGCAGAAATGGAGAAGAAATTCTTGAATAAAAAGTGATGTTTTCTCATTAATTGCAATTTATAGTTTTTAACATAATATTTGAAAATGCTTTTCTTTTTAAATTTTTGAAAGTTTTTTTTTAATTTATCATTTTTAAACGAAATTGAATGCAAAAATGATAAATTAAATTTTCGAAAATGCAATTTATCAAAAACAAAACGAAATTGGATGCAATTGATTTCGAAATTGAACGGGAAACCCTATAATCAAAATAAAGAAATAATTATTTATTGAAGAACCCTCAAAATTATCAAAAAGTAAAGAGAAGAATTTTCATTGTTAAATAATAAAACTATTCAATAATGATTTTTACTCATTCTATAGTCATTTAACTGTGATGTGTCAATTTTGTTTTTACCGCCAAAAACACAACTTTTTATTTTTGAAAATCAAAACCGCCAAAAAATTGATACAAACCTTTTTTGACCTTATTAGGGTGTTTTTTGAATCAATTAATTTAGAAAGACGTTTTTTCTAACTTAATTTGTTCATATTTTTCACTCAAATTGCTTATTCCATTTAAATGCATGCTTATAATTTTGAAGTGTGGTTTATTTCAATAAAAATCGATCAATTTATAGCTGATTCAGATTATATCACAAGAAACAAGTTCGACAATAAAGGAGTACTAATCTTAGTAAAATAAAAAAAATTCTTTTAAATAGTTTTGTTCTTGCAATCAGACGAAAAGTGCAGTTATATCGACCACACAACATCAATAACAATAAAAATACACAAATGTTAATTTTATATTAATTTCACTATAAATAAGACATATAACCTTAACAGAGAAACACAACTTGTAATTTTAAAGATAAAATAGACGATATATTGTACCCGATGAATATATCATGCAGCATTTTTGATATATGTTTTAATATAACACATTAATTTCAAATTGAGTAATTTGTATTTTAATTATTTTTTGATTAAAATTATGATAAATTCAATTAGATTTGAGAGAAACAGGTTGTAGAAAATAATGAGTTTCTCACACTTTTTTAGAATTTTCAATTTTAACATACAAATTTTTCATGATAATTTTTGCTATTTTTTTTCATTTAGTTTTTTTATTAAAAATTTTGAATTTTTAAATATGAATTGATAACTCTATTATAATAGTTATGCCTCATTTTCAAGAATTAAGTAAGTTTAATCAACAAGATTAATACCAATATTCATATTTAAATAAAAATTTTTAAAATCAGATTTATTAGAGAATCAATGGGTTTTTGAATTATTCTTTTGCAATTGATTTTTGTGAAAATGTTTTATTCCTGTTAAAATATCAATTGCATCTAGTAAAGTTGTTCTTTGGATCTTACAATTGGTTAAACGGATTTACAATATGTTGCATGTAGAAATTGTTCATCTTTGTCATTAATAAGAAAATGAAAACATTCAAAGAGAGGAATATAAATATCGTAGATTTATCAATCAGATAGATTACGTCATCTACGATAAATCATATCAATACGAAAATTTCAGAAATCAAAATAGATTAGAAATTATCGCTGACAAATCATTTCTTTTAAATCTCATTGATATCTTTTGATTTATTCCCTTTTTAAAATAATCTTATCTTTCTCCTTTTTCTTAAAAGTATTTAAAGAACCAGAATTTATTAAATATGTGTTCATTTCCATTTTCTTCTTTTCCTCCTCGTAATAAGTCCCTTTTTGTAAACTTCCTCAAAGGTATTCGTAATCCACCTGGATACGACAATAAACATTTTAATTGTATCAATTTTGAAATTAATTGTAATAGTTTGTTTATATTTTTCACTTTTGAGAAATTTTACGTACGTTCTCTCCTTTAAGAGGTAATGGAGTCAAAAATATTGCTAAAGTACATATAACATGAGGATTGATTCAGATGGTTTTCACAAATTGAGATGTAATGTGGTTAATTCGGGAGAAATGTAGATTTGTCAAGATTTAGGATTGAACTGTTTTCAATCGTATAATTATAAAGATTTCAGAAAATGTATAACAGATGTAAAGAATCAGTCATAAATAAAAATTAATTGCAAAAACGAAGAGTTTTGAATGTGAATTTGGTAAAGTTAAGTTGATAAGATAATTCATGAATAAATTGAATAAAATGAGGAGAGATTGGATTTTTTTAAGGAAGTTATTTGCAAAGTTCAGTGAAAATTTTCCTGGCAACAAGTTTTATTTTCATATTGACACAGATTTAGATTCTCACAATCACAAATAGGCCATTTGATAAATACTTAGATAATTTTTTGAAAAGTAAATAGTGGTTAACATAATTTAACGTTTTTTAAAGTTGAATTTATAAAAATTGGTTTTCTAAAGTTTTTGAGAAGGTTATGCGAGCTTATTAGATAACATGAACAGTTCAAAACCCTTTTAATTAACAGAAAAAATCGCCTCTAGCCCTTTTTTACGTAATATTTTTCCAGGCTTTTTTTTGAACTATTTTAAAACCGATAAAAATGAGTTATTTATTGGATATGCTTAAAAATATTGCTCTTTGACCAATCAAGAGATTTTTTCTCATTTTAGAGCTCGTGTCATGCTTCAAAAACATAATTAAATTTACTTGTTGAAAAAAAGTGAGCTGTAATATTTATAGTTTATTGTTTAGGTGGTCTCATACCTTATGAAAAACTCTAATCAAATTCCTCAATAAGAATTGGTTTTTTTCTTTACAGACAATTTTTAAAATTATCTACAGGTTTTCAAAAAAATGAGTTTGTCAGAACCACATCGAAGAATTATAACTTTCTTTATCCATCAATGTCTAAAATTCGATCAAAATTTTGTCTCAGAATTAAGAATTTATTATAATAATGAGCCATTGTTCTTTTGAGATTTGAACTGTGTTGTGCAAATTAACAAATCTCTCTTTGTACATAAAACAAAGTACAACGTTATAAGGTTCATGAATCACAGGTTTTGGTTGTTAGTATTGCTAAAACCACATTAACACATACGAAGATTAATTTCTATTTGTAGAATCTAGATATGCACAGAGACTTTTGCCGATCTTACTGCGAGTTTTTCTTCTGGGATCAATGGCCATTCTGATCATTAAAAAGCTTATAATAATTGTCAACGACTCTGATATTATTCCAAAAATAAACCACCTATATAATTTTATAGACTCCATTCTGGTACACATATAATCTTTCTGAAATCGTGCAAAAGAAAAATAAAACAAATGATAGGAATGAGAAGAAAAAAATTACAGAAATATTTACTCAAAATAATGTTCAATGAGAACAACAGAGGTGATTTTTTTCAATATTTAATTTGATTTCTGTTTTTGAATATCGATAATAGTGAATTATTGAGCCCTATCCAAATTTAAAAAATATTTTTGTTTTTCTTTAAATATACTTCTACATTATACATTTTTCAAAAATGTCTCTAAGATTTCAAAATTTACATTTTTATATTTTATTTATTTTCATCTGATTGTATTTCATTTGCGTTTTTCAATTTTTTTCATGCTTATTTTCCAATATTTTTCAATGCCTTTTCTTTTGTTTACCAAAGAAGTGTTTTGTGAATTGAATATAAAGATATACCTCAATATTGTTTGACTAGAATTGTGAAAATCATTGGAATTTAAAAAGACACGTTTTAATCTTATAAAAGTATCATTTATGAATAAAATCACCAGAGATGATACTACTGTTTTCTAGAACTTACTCTTTTAAATTTTCAAAAATTTATAAAGGTGATAAGCACTTATTAAGATTTAAGAACATTCAACTTTGAATTGACTTTATTTTTTGAGAGAAGAAGCATGCTGTTATAAAGCAGAAATCTAATTGAAAAATTTTTGATTCGTTTTTTTCAATAATCATCTACAACAAAAAAAATCTTTCAAGATTGCTTTAAATGTGTTTCACGATTTTCTTGTGACTTACTCCGCAATTAAAATAAGGATTGGCACAGTAGAAAAGACAAATATTAAATTTAACAGCTCAATAAGCTAAAAAATTGAAACGCTTTTTCGTTTTTTCATATTGAAGATGAAATACTCTTTTCATTTTATCCCCTTCATCTGATTTTTTTATCTACATCTCTTTGATCTGTGTTTTGATTTTTTCGTTCATTAGCCTTTATGGGTATCGTAGATTTATCAATCAGATAGATTACGTCATCTACGATAAATCATATCAGTACGATAATTTCAAAAATCAAAATAGATTAAAATTTATCGCTGACAAATCATTTCTTTTAAATCTCATTGATATCTTTTGATTGATTCCCTTTTTAATTTTTTTTTTATAACACAAATTTATTCTGAAAAACTCACCATACAACCTTTTTAAAATAATCTTATCTTTCTCCTTTTTCTCAAAAGTATTTAAAGAACCAGAATTCATTAAATATGTGTTCATTTCCACCTTCTTCTTTTCCTCCTCGTAATAAGTCCCTTTTTGTAAATTTCCTCAAAGGTATTCGTAACCCACCTGGTTACGACAATGGGATTACTTTTTTTGGTTTTTTTTATTAGATTCTTTTTAAGAATCATTTTTTATGATTCAATCTGTAATCAGAAATATTGTTCTAAGAGACTCACAGTGCCTATAATCAAATAGATTATCATTTTTATAATCTTAAAATAGATGTTGTGTAGCTCATTCTATACTATTTTCAATGTTTTCTATAATATTATTTATTGTCTGTCATGTTTTTAGAAATAATTTGACTCAAATGTAAATTTTATATATTTGTAAACCGAAACTACAGATTTCATGAGTGAGCGGGTTTTAGTGTGCTTTATCAAATATGATGACATTTTTGACATTTATTCTTTGAATTCTTATTTATGATAAAAATATGAAGCCTTCTATTTTTTGTTTGAGAATTTATAAGTTACAGCGTTAAAATAGATTCACGAAGAGATTTGTGATTTTGTTCAATACGGAGATGATAGAAATCAATTGATTCAGATACAAGATCATCTAATCCGGTAGTGGCATTTTAAGTTTTTATCCCCCAACTTCCTGAAATTATATTTGTGTTTCTTTCTGTTTTTTGAAATTCAATTGATGGTTTTGAACATTTCCAGTTTTTAAAAAATCTTATTTCTATTATAATTTTACACGGATTTGTTATTCATGAATCCACATTCTAGAAAACTAACGAATGTTATATATTATTATTCATACAACACTCTGATTCAGACGTAACTGTAGAAACAGAGCAATAAGAACTGCTCTTTAACACATAGTTTATCCATAATACTCAAAAAGTCATATACTTGTCGTGAATACGAGACGGTCACATTATTAATAAAATGAAGCATATTTTTCTGAGAAACATATCTATCATAAATTAGTTCCATTGAACAAAAAAAAAGGGTCATATATTTCTTTAAATTAATATTTCAATTTTTTTATTTTCAATTTAATGTTTTGTGCCTGATTGTGTATTTTAAACAATTTTTTTTCAAAGTTCTAGAAATATTTTGTAAGAAGTGGCTTGTTTGAACTTCGGAACTTTATTATTCTCTGTCATGATCTATGATGATGGGTCATGAACACAGGGCTTATATGCATTTGCCCCTTTATCATAACCAATCAATATTGGCCCTTTTCGCTTATCGGGCCAATCAACCCCATTACATATTTACAATCAAAACATCTCATATGTAAATTTGTAATCTAGATGTCAGTTACCAATGGTAACATAGACGAAGTGTGGTAAACTCGAGAATTTATTGTTAATTCTTTCAGGCCTCATTCTTTGATTCTTACTTGAACTTAGTTCTGTCCTTTCCTTTTTCCTTTCTTTACTTTATTCTTTTTCTGTCTGAGGGGTTCAAAGAAAAATATTTTAAATACTAAAAATGTGATAAAGAACTAAGCCTCTATCACACGAAGGTTGCTGCATTTCCAGAATTTATTATTTGAGGGGTTCGACCCTCTTGCGCTTTTATTGTTGCGATGACATGGAAATGACGTCAACATAAAAAGAGGAGGGATCAGCTCCTGACAATCGTATTTATCACCCAAACAAATTACATCATCATTGATTTATCATATCTCTTCTTTCCAATTTACATCAAATAAAACAGATTAGATAACATCATTGATAAATTACCTTTCTTTTATTTATTTGATGCCTTCTGATCGATCTTCTTTAATAATAAGCTTAACTTTTCTCTTCTTGCATTTTAAAGTATTTAAAGAAACAAAATTTTTTAAATATGCGTTCATTTCACCTTTTTTTTCCTCCTTGTAAAAAGTCATTATTTGTAAATTACATCAAAGGTATTTGTAATTCACTTGATTACGACATTCACGACATATAATATGTAAAGCTAGTACACAATAAAGATTTAAAGAATATAGACTTATTACTTTCCCATATATAATGCAAGATAACAATCACATTCGACATAGAAACATCTTCAGGGTGAAAAACAACCGAGGGAAAAAACGAGCTATTGAGAATTGAACCAACTAGCACGTGATTCGAACGTGTCTTTTTAATCTCAACATAGATTCTTCAAGATAGCAAAACATTCACGACTTTTCAAGGAAAATATATTCAAAAAGCTAAAATAGAAAATACATAATTCTGTAATAGAGAAAAATAACAAGGCGTTTATTGAAATATAGAAAATATTTTTTAAAACTTTTATTGAATTCAAATCTCTCTGGTAGACATCAAAAATTGTGCTCAAAAGTGTGTCAGAATATTCCTATATAGTCTTAAAAGAATTAAAATGAGACAAAAATGAATAAAATCATGAAAATTTCTTCATCTAGTAATGTATAAACAATTTTAAATTTTCGAGGCAAAAAAAATGACTAATTTCAAAAAACATGTGTCACGTTATTGAACACACATGAAATATTAAAATAATGTTAAAAATACTAAAATTACTATTCAAAAACTCAAATAATTTTAAACTGCTGTTTTCTTCTGTTTGCAAAATTTTCATCCAACATTCGAGGTATGTTTTTTTAGTGTAAGTGAAATTTCTCAAGAAAACTACATTTATTTATATCTTTGAGATTTGTTTACATTTCTGCTTGAAAATTTCTATTTGAATTAAAATGAAAAAAACTTTCCTTAGAATATAAACAACAAATTTGGATCTGCTGTAAATAGAAATTGCTCTGATCATTTACCTATTATTATTTACCCACAATATGATAAACTGCAACCTCTTTTCGATTATAATACTAAAAGCAGATTTGAATCAATTATTTATCTAGATTTTACTACGGTAATTTCTTAAATTGTGTTGGTATTTCGTAAATTCTGAAGAGCTTGCTTATTATTAAAATTTTCAACTATATTTTGAATTTCAAATTTCAAAATACATTTATATGAAATCAAAATACAATTTAATCGATAAATTGTAGAATTTTGCAATTAAAATTTTTCTCACAAATACAAATAAGTAAATAATAAATAAAACAAGAAATTGATGTTTTTTCATTGCGTATCTTTAATGGAAAATTTTTTTAAACATAAAAATTAAATTTTGAATTAAAAATAAATGTAAAATTGTTTCTTTTTCAATATTTTTTCGTTTTTATCTTTTAATGAAAAAACACAATTATATGTTCAATAATATCAATACTAAACCAAAAAAATCAGTTTATATCATCTCAATCAACTTTGCTTGTTTTCTTATTCGATGTTTTTGAAAAAGAGGCAAAATAGAAAAGAAAATTTTATTATTGTGTAAGTATCAAATTTTGTGAAAATGTGACAGCCTTATAATACGAAAATCTTATTTTCACGATGATCTACG
Source organism: Pseudoloma neurophilia (assembly GCA_001432165.1). Taxonomy (NCBI): domain Eukaryota; kingdom Fungi; phylum Microsporidia; genus Pseudoloma; species Pseudoloma neurophilia. The sequence goes on from LGUB01000009.1 coordinate 11,149, forward strand.
AAAAATGAAGCAAAAAAGTCATGAACTTCAAAAATACGCGATTATTATTTCAATTTCTATTCTAGTTTTTATCGCACAATTATCAATTTAAGTTTATCTTTGAGAGTTAGCCATTTTTAAAAAAAAATATCAAAGTTTTTTAAATAAGTGGTCTTTCTAGTATGTATAATATCAAGATTATTCATATTCAGGAATTGACATAGAGAAAAATATTCTAAAGTTCAGGCTAAAAAATATTAAATGGCTAACGGTAGAATTAGACACAAAACTACTGTAATATTTTATGTTTTGAAGATGTAAAATTTTTGCTAGAATAAAAGAGCAATTTTTTTCAGGATTTATGGTTTCAAATTTGCGGTTGTTAATGAGTCTTTGAAAAGAAAAATGAAAAGGATGCTGTTATTCTAACTGTGAAAGTGGCAAATATTGTTCACGTATTTATCAACGATATAAAAGTAAATATTAATTGATCATAGGATGAAAAAAGATAATGTGGTAATTATAAATTGTTTTAATTTTCCTTGATATTCGCTGAATACTTTAATATTAATTTGTTTAGGGAATTCAACCAAATGAATAGTATGTTATAAATAATTCTTTTGACAAAATGATAAATGTTTCTCATATCAAAATTCACTAGTCGTACAACTTTATTAATATAAGAAACTACGACAAGAGCTTTCTTACCGCTCGAGACTGAAAAAAAATTGTTAGTTGATTGAAAATATGTGATTGAATTATATTTACAAATAAGTTATTTCTATTAGTATAACATTTTTGATATTAGAATATAGTTTTGAACAAGAAATATTGCTCTTTAGTTCAATATAGATTTCTAAAGGGAATTCAATTACTTCAAGTGTTTTATCTTATTAAAATGATCTGTTCGACATTGAAAGTCAAAGTTCTTTTTTTATTGATTTTAAAATCAGAGAGTCGTTTTATCAATATTTTATCGCAAAATCAGATAATAACTTTTAATCTGATATTTCGCTCCTTTAATCATTTTCCCATTTTCCCTTTAATGCTCTCCCCTTTGAGAATGAAATTATAAAAGAAAGCATAAATAAATTCCGATGCGTTCAAACTCTGGACAATGCCTAGTTTCTCCCACAGCAGAGGAAATACTAGGCATGAGGGTACTAATAAATTATTTCTGTAAATTTATAATGTCTGATAAAGAAAATTCAGTGTCATCGATTTTGAGTTATCTGGATATATGTAATAATAATTAACTCATAAGTTTGTTAATACAAAAATATCTGAATTTGATGGCTTTTGAGAATATTTAGTAAATTTTATTTTCTTCTTTTTTTGTCACAGAGGGGATACTAGGCATGGTCCCAAACTCTTTTAATCCTTCTCGTCAACAAAAATCAATTCATGTAAATTTCCTGAAAGGCAATCGTGCCAAGTGCACGATACATCTAATAATGAATACTTTTATGAGACAGTATATCTAATTTTATATTTTTTTTCAAAATCTGACCACTAATTTAAATTTAAAGCTTTTTATTATAATCAATCATTTTTAAATAGAAGTTAACAATAGAATATCACTGTTTGAAATATTTATTAATATAGGATGAATTTTAAATATACATGATTTTCTAAACAAATGTTTTTTTTTAAAAAATGTAGTTTATTAAACTACAAATTTTGTTGCTGTGACTGATCAAAGTATTGTCCATCAATCCATAAAGCCAACAGTAACACTCCTCCACTCGCCAACATAAAAGCATTTGTAACAATCATTGAACTAAAAATTAAAAATAGTCACTTACACTTTAAAATTGTAATTACTCACCCAGGCAAAAATGATGTTGGAAACAGTTACAAAAAATTTCATCCATATTACAACAATAGCAGTTATATTCCAAAATTGGCTCTCAATGTCCCTTGAAAATTTTACAATCACAACTAGTGCCGCTGCAAGTATGATAGATATGAGAAATAATTCAGTTGATATAAAAATTGGCCAGAGCCTTCAAATGTTCTTATAACACCAAAAAAAAAGTAAATCGAATAAATCGACCATAAAACTTCACGTATTCTGTGTTTTTCTGAATTTGTTAGACTATTATCGAATCTAAATAAAAAAATTATATTTCACTTACCTATTAATCTCTGATTTGATTTATATTTCAAAAAATTTTGCCAATCAAATATATTTCTGAATGACTCATAGAAAAAAAAGACCCAAATTGCACGAGAAATTGTCACAACAATTTGTAAAAGTTTAATAAGCATAAAAATACCTTTCTTGGGAAAAGGATGTAAAAATGTCATTGTGATAGTAAATGCAAATATGACAGGATAAAGCCTAAATTGTAATGATCGCTTCAAAATAAGAGCAGAAATTATATATAATGTATTTGAAATATATATAATTGTGATTGTAAAAGCCGTTCTAGTTGAAGTTTGATATTTTCCGATCATAGTAAATTCTATTCCGAGAAGTACAACCTCGAAAATATATACGAGTGTCAGCTGAAAGACTTTTTTCATAACCTCATTTTCACGGTATTTCTGTAAATTATTCTCCATTTTTCAAAAATTTATATTTTCAGTTAAAAATATTTGAATTTATAAAGATGATCAAAATTTTGTTTAAATCATAGCTCTATCAATCTTGATAAATTAATACTTTTAATTATCACATGATAAATTAATTTCATTTATTGAAAATAATGATTAAAATAATATTAAATTTTCTAGAAGATACGTTTAATTACTTTATTCTCAATTAAAATTCAATTTTATTGATTTATTAAGGATATTTAGTATTTTTTCTATTTATTTGATACATCTATCTGAGCCCAGGGCTTCCTTGAAAAAGATAAATTATGAGGAATAATTATTGTATATGAGTCAAAAGGAAACTTAGCATGCTCTATTTTCAATTATTTCAAAAGATAGTGATATTTATTCTAATAAAAATTAAATTTACGCAAAACAAATTAAAGGAAGATTTATTTTTATTGAAAATTTGACAAAAAATTAGACAAATTCATTAAATGATAGAATTTTGTAGTTGTTTCTCTTTTTTTTTGAACTAGACCAATATGAATACTATGAAAAAAATTAAAAAGATTTACTCATTATTTTTATTCAAAAATCTACAAGATTTGACTTCAACGAGAAATTAAAGTTGAGTGTATATATAAGATAAAAAAAGGTCATTATAGTCATTACTCAAAACAAAAATATACAAATAATCAAAGAATATTGATTTTCAAATACAACGCGAGAGTCAATAAAAAATATCAATTATTACAAAAAAATATACATCGGAAATATATCACAAATAGTATGCATCAATTAATGATGTAGAAAGTTATTTACTGTCAAATACACTGTTATTGTTTGTTATGTGTTATGATCAGTGTTTCACCAAATCTGATATAACAATTGTTTTGATTTGTGTGATTTGTTTTAGTGATTGTTTTGATATAATTTGAAATATTTAAAAGGAAAAATTATAAAGTAAATAGGAATAGTCTTAAAAAATGTCTTTTTATAATTCTAATTTAAAATCTACTTTCTCACAATCAAATAGTTCACAAGATAAACGATCAGCTTCTAAAAATCTTTTAATGTTTTTCATTCATAATAATTGAAACTTAAAAGATTTGAACCAGATCATCATGATATTGCATTTTTTTTGAGAAGATACATGAATCCTAAAATAGTTATAAAACTCAAAAGCATAATTTTTTTCAATTTATTTTTTTAGAATATTCTTGAAGAATTGAGACAAGGGAATAGAATTATTGATCTGTTCTGTTTTTAAGAATTTCAATGACCAATTTGTTCAAAAACATTTTCGTTAATCTACAAAAAATTTTTTTTGATGTTTTCTCATAATCATTATAATAATAGAAAAGTTACAACAGCCGATAAATAAATTAGCAAAAATGAAGATTTTACAAAAATCAAGTCTTCAACTGGAATTATTGCTTGACAATGATTGTCTACTTTCTTGATTTATTTAATAATTGTTTTTTTATTCAACAGAAAACTTCATATTAAAGCACAAGTCATATTTTAACCATTCACACGAAATAGAAGTGAAGTTAAAAAGCATACTTTTTTTCGGTTTACACAGGCATTCCTATGAATTCATACTTTGATCGTGATCAATAACATAATCATTAAAGAGCGATCTTTAATTTTCCATATAAAAATAAATTTAAACAATGCTTTAATTCAAATTTAAATATTTCTCGATCAAATAAATTATTTTTCAATTCAATCTTTGTTTTAAAATGTCTCAGATTTTTCCGACGCAAATAATAGAAAAGGAATCAATAAGAAAATCTCTGAAATAAAAAAAGTATTCTATAACGAATAAAGAATCTATTTTTTTCTAATTCATAGGCTTGGGGATGTCTTCGGGATACGATAAAATTGACACTTGTAGTTAATTTTTAACCGACCTTTTTGATTCACTTAAACTGGTTTGAAAAAAACGATATATTAAAAGGTTGGAAGAGGGAAATTATTGATCATGATCAAAAGCTCCCGAATATTATGGTTTTGTTGTGATTAGTGATGAAAGGCATTTTAAACTAAAAACTACTTTATTAAACAACTATCAATATATATGTTATATGAAACCAACAATGTTTCATATCACACGTTTAACAATTGATCACATCATAACATGATGGATCTCCAACAGGTTTTAAATAACTATACATAAAAAAATCAAATTTAATATTAAAATCTTCAAACAGTGCACAAAGTATTCTATACAAAGTTAAAATACTTAACTTCATCTAATTTTTATGATGCTCTTGATAGAAAGCTAGAATATCACATAAAACATCAATATTTTTCTAATTCCAGAAATAGCCATTAATTGAGACAATTTTACAATTAACTTCACTTGCAATCAAATATTTTAAGTATTCTAAACGCATTTTATGGGTTGATCATAATGCATAATGTTAGCATTAAATTTGTTGATGTTTTAAAATTTTAGATTATTTAACAATGAAAATATTTTTATAAAAAATTTTAACTCTTAATATTTACATGCAGTAACATTTCTTCAAAAAACTTTCATTTCTTATTTGATAAATATCACACAAATTTTTCATTTTCTGCAAATTCTTATAAATATAATATTAATATCAGATTAAGAAGTCAATCTTATTTTTGAGATAATTATATCAGTTTTTTTACGTATGTTCAGAAATAGTCTGTTTTTTTTAGTTTTTAAAAATGCTTTATCGTTGAAAAAAAATTATTTGCTTATCTTCAACCTTTTATAATTTTTATCAGTCGATGTTTTACACCGAGAGGTGGGTGAGAACTGTGGTATCAAATGAACTTTCTTAAATTTGTATTGATTTTATCACCAAAAAAATATTTTTTTAACTTTTAGATTTATTTTCAAACTTGTAACAAAATTACTGATCAATTAATAAAAGAATTAGAGAATCATTGAATATTTAACACATTGTTTATATAATCTCGATTTAAAATTTTGAAGTTATGTCTGCAATCGCGAATTTTCATATGCGAGGAAATTATCCAATATTTTGATTTTAAATTCAGTTTTATTCATATACAGAGCATTGCATGGTCAAACAAAAATAATCACCAATTGATGTAAACATTTTTTTGTTGTAGAACAGATCACATTTCGTCATCTAAAATAAAACTATATATGAAAAGAACAATCAACATAAATATGAATGTCGGCAGTGTGCCGATAAATTCACAAATATTTTCACCCCTCAGATAAATGATGAACAACCTTCAACAACCTCAAGAGGAGGTTTTAAAAAAACTCCTTGATTCTGACAATGAAAAAACAAAAATTCATTAATTTTTCAAAATAATTGACCCACAATAAAACTTTATTTTTATTTGATGAAAGCGTTGAGAGGTGCAGAGTGTAAGGTGTGTCATTCTCATTGACTTTTGTCGTAATATTAAAATCCACTCAAAATTTTTTATGACAAGATAAATAAATCCACAAGTTTTAAAGATGTTTTATTCTTCTCTGTTTTCTATCTAGTTTGAGTGTACCCTTCTTGAAACAATCGATTACTGATAATTTTGGGATCAAATCATTGTCGCGAGGTTTAGCAAATCATCAGCTCTTACTTGTTTCTTGACAGTGATCTACCACCACAATAGTGGACTGCAATCTGATGAAACAGTCTCATAAAGCATCGCAATCTAAACACAGCTATGTTTTCTTTTTATAAACAACCCTGTTTTAGAATTGGATCATCGAAAACACCTTTCTTGATCTTACACCTTTTTTGTGTAGGTCACAACTAACACCAACAACAGGTAAAGGAGTAAAAAGAATGCATTTAGTCACAAAAAAAATTATTCTTATTGTCTCAGAATAGGATTTCTTTGTCATTAATACAAACAGCTAGAGATTTTTTAAAGACGCATGATCACAATTACAAAATAGCCGTATATTCACCGAATATACTTATATCGGCTATTAACAAATCCATTAATTACTGATTGTCAGTTTATTCTCATGAAAAAAAATCATATTTATTACCCATTTTCGAATTGAAACATATTCAATTATCTAAATTTTTTTTATCAAGTAAATTATCCTTATAAAATGACTGAATTTTTAACGCACAAAAGCGAAATAATTCATAAGCAAAGAAAAATTCATTAAATTTTGCTTGAAATTCGTGTGATCTCAGAAACACGTCCTTGTTTTCATTGTCAAAGACCGTCTGAGCTAAAAAAAACGACTATAAGAGAGAAGGATGTGTATTTATATAAATGTACAGACCGATCTTGTCGTCGAAAGAAGTATCTTTTAGCATTTTCAATGTCTAAGGGAACAAAAATTGAAATAGAAGATCTTATGTTTCTTCTGTACGTTTATCTTTTGAATATTATTAACGGACAGGCAATCAATATGATTGATATATCCGAAAAAGCGTATATTGATCTTAAACAAAAAATTTAATGAAATTTGTGATGTTGTTCTTTGAAAAGTTGAAAAAATTGGTTGTTCAGACAAAGTTGTTGAACTAGATGGAACAGTAATCACAAGGAGAGGTGTCATAAGAGTACCATCAACTTTTGGATGACTAGAACACTGTTAGAATCGATTAGGCATGGCTTTTTGGAGGAATTAAAAGAGGTGAACCTGATCGTTTTTTTCTTATTGTCGTCCAAAACAGAAGATCAGAGACACTAAAGCAGCATATTGAAGCAAATATTCATGAGGGAACAAAAATAGTCACTGATGGATACTCGTCTTATCCATCGGCAATTGATCGGAATAAATATCAACATGAAATAGTAAACCATTCAGTCGGGTTTATAAATCATGATGGAGAACACACAAATAATATTGAAAATTTATGGAGCCATTTAAAATGTGAAATCATGAGAAGAAATGGTGTTTTTCATTCAATTATAAGCGAGTTTCTTCTGGAATTTTTAGTTAAAAAATGTTTAAGCTAACATCAAACAAAACACGATTAATAAGAATGTTTGTGTGATTTTCATGATAGAATTCGAATAATTGAAGAAATGATTGAAATCTACCCTATTATTGTTTTCTTTCTCTAAATACAGCCTACTGAAGAATAACAGCCACTCTGAGGGGGGGTGACTGCTGTTTTTCAGTTGTGCCAAAAAAATTTTATTTTTCTCGTATATAATAAAAGAAAGGAAATATTTCATTCAGATTCATAATTATAAAATCGAGGAATTCTCTATCTTCATTTAATGGTTTTTTTTAAAAAAAAATAAACATTTTTAGGTTTGATTTTATGAACTAGAAGAATCCGGAGATAAATGATCTTTCGATGATGTGTTGAAATAAATTGTTATAAAATCATCTATTTCTGAGATTAGAAGGTTTTTTATAGAAATCAAAAAAAATCTATTGCCTTCTCAGTTATAAATACCCAAAATATTTTTATCCTTGATCGTTTGCATAGAGAAGAATGAGAATATTATTATAAGCTTTTTTACGCATGTATGACCTTTATGGTAACACTGTCATTTTTACTATTGCAAAAGGTCTCAACAATGGTTGTTTGCTCACGTTTAAGATTCATTTTTTTAAGTAGATGGTTTCATGATTTTATATTTATTTGACTATATGCTTGTACTGTCATCTTCAAAGCGAAAAAACTTTTTCTACCCCAAGACTTCATGCTGGCAATGATATACAAACATTTAATATATCATTTAAATGACATTTTCGAAAGCGTGTATTAATCTGATGCTCTAACTTTTACATATGCAAAAAAAGTTCTAACATCACTTGACTCGGAATTATCATTAATAATTTTTTTCAAAATAAATGAATCATGCATAAGAATATTTTCTAAGTCTTTACTTTTTTTATCATATAATAAATTGATAATCTATTGAAATGTTATCAATATAACGAAATGATAAATAAATATTTTTAAGATTTTTTTATTTTTTTGCTATTTCAATGACAATATTTCGGATTAAATAATAAAAATGGTCAAAAATAATTTGAAATGATGTATTTTGTGTTTGATAAGATGAGAGTCATTTGTATATTCATCTTGAAATCAAAATCAGATATAAATTTAACATTTATATTTCTAAAAAATGAAGTTATCTTTCTTATGTCTTATGATATATTCTTTAATTTCATGTATGTAAAAGATGTTATAGAAATATATTATAATATTAAGTCTTGTGAATTAACTTGAAATTTTTATTCTGTCTCTACATTCTACGCTGCCATATCGGTAATTTTTGCATAAATAAATAGATTGGTGGTTTTTATCTTTCAATGATATTATATATTCTATTAAGACTGAAGAATAATATTGACCTTCTCAAGATATCTCGTTTTTATGAGATCAATCAAAACGATCTTTAAGAAGTTCGTTTATTACTAAAGTATGATTGTCTTCATTGAGCCATTGATCACTTGAATTATCTTCTTTTATAAAAACTTATTATCAGCTTGTTCTTGATTTTCTTTCATGATTAAAGTAATGATCTAGCAGAATATCACATGAAATACTTTTAAAGTTGATTGTTTTTGGTTTCTTGCACAAAAAATACCGGCTAGTTTATCTAGAGCAATATCAAGATATGTAACCATGGCAAAATCAAAATTTACTTTGTCTCTGTTTTTTCTCACAATATTATGTTCAAAATTGCGTTTTTATTTTCTTTTGAAGTTTTTAAAAAAACATTTTTCACAAATATTGATTTTTTCAGAGATAACTTTTTATAGACTTTCGATCAGTTAATTATCTGATATGTTAATAATGAAGTGTTTATTTTTTTACTATTTTTCTTTATGATAAAGAAAAATTACGGAAAATATTTGAAAATAGGTGGGGATTTATCATTCATGTTCTAAAATAAGATATTTAAAAACAATCACCCAAACAAATTTTTATTATTGAAACAATTTCAATTAAGATGCTTTTAAAAATAAGATACAAAATTTATAAACTTTTTTTCTATTTTTTAGGTTAACTAAATCTCTAGATCATCTGTACTTTGAAATAAGACTCAAATAATCTGACTATATTGTTATTTCGTTCTTTTCTTCTAATTTCTAAAATAATAAACATTGAACTTTACTTATGGTATCAAGATATTACTTCATTAAAAAAGTATGGTAAAAAAAAATATGAATAAAGACGCATTAGATGTTTTAGCAATAAACAGAAATGTTTGAAAGTTGAACTATTACATGATAGTATATATAATTGACATGTCACAATACGGGACAGAAAATCATAAGAATTTTGCTAATTGTCAATTATTTTATCTATTTAATTCTGTAGTAACAGATGTGACAAAAATAGTAAGAGTATGCTTAAGTTATATTATTAATTTTATTCGTAAAATATGTTTTTTAGTTTTTCGACACATGGAATCATTTATTCTTAGAAAAATAAAAAAAATAGCACGATTTTCAAATTCTGGTTTTGATGTCTTGAACAGTTTGTCGATTTTATTGATTTATATACAATAAATTTTTTTTTGTTCAGTCTTCATCTTGCTTATTTAAATTTAAAATTTTTTTCATCGTTTATATGATGTTTTGTTTCTTATTTTTTTGTAAAGAGAAATTTTGTATGAAACAAACGCTTGAACTTTAAGATATTTCTATTAATCATTAAATGCGGCGAAAAAATAAATAAACATCATTTGAAAAAAGTACAAACGAAGAATGTAATGAGTCTTCGAACATCATCAAGTTAAATAACAAAATATTTTATACGTACATTAAGTAGAGATAAAATAAAATTTGTTTAGAGTAAAAATAAAAAAATAATGTTTCGTCACATGTGTTTAAGATAAATAACTAAATATTTTACTCTTATTTTAGTTCATGCAGCTTGCATCAAATAAAGATTTTGTTGAGTCTGACTCATTAAATGTTATTCTATGAGGGTTTAGAATAAGAAAACATCATGTTTTCCATAGAGAGGAAAAATAATGTAGAAATAATCCTAATAAGCATCAAAAATAAATTATTTTGCTTTATTAATATTTTAATTATCAAAGAATTTTCATAAAGTGTTAACGGCTAATGATTGATAATCGATATTATATATAAAAAAATATCATTCTGTTCTATTGTTCAATTTTCAAGGAAAGATGTAATTCAAATATACTCAAATAGTGTTTATAATATATACATTTTGAGGTAAAATTAACTAATTTGATTCTTCAGACACAATAATATTCAAACTTGTGTTCTATCAATAAAAGAAATTGCCTTATCTATCGTGATTATTTTTGTTCTATCAACACATTTAAAAGATAAGGAAAAGTGTCGGACCAGGTCAAAAGTTTTTCTGTAAAACCATAATTTTTTAAAAATCTTATTTTCTTTGGTTTATGTCAAATTTGGCGCGTTCAACGTGAAATGTCAGTAATACAACACTTGATCATTTCTTAAATCTAATTTGAAAAAAATAGCGACAAAGTTGATTTAAAATAAAGCAGAACAAATAATCAAACATTTTATACATAATTAGAAAATAATATTTACATTTTGACATATTTCTTGATTTATCGTTGTAAAAATGGATAAATGATTAAATCCAAGCGTTTTTAGCCAGATCCAAGCCCTTTTAGCCAAATCCAAGCGTTTTTGATAAAATCAAGCAAATTATCATAGAAAAAAGTAAAATTTTACAGTATACCTATCAAAGAAAGTAAGAAACGTGCGAGACCCGCTTTAAGCACAAATTCAGCATCCCGTGAATACTTTGACTAGAAAAGAAAAGATAATACGAATAATGGTCAATGAATTTTCTTGACTAATCCTTTTTATTAGATTTACTTTTTTCTATGATAATTTGCTCTATTTGGACAAAAACGCTTGGATTTAATCAATCGTCCTTGTAAAAATTATCTGTTAAAAAATATTAAAACTTAAAATAAATTTAACCCTTAACCTATGAAAAAATCTCCAAGTCTTCTCGACAAAGAACGTACTTTTCAAGGAGCAATTACGATAAACACCTGTAGATTCTCTCGATATATTATTTGACCGCAATATTTCTCCTCCTTTAAAATATACAGAAAAAAATCGAAATTATAATGATAATTCAATTTTATATATTTTAAAGAAAAATTATACTTCCTGAAAATATAAACAACACATAGAAGTTCTTTTTACCTATTTGTTTCTTCTTGTCCCTTCAATTTTTTTCTTAATTCATAAAAATCAAATTTTTTTGTAATAAAAATTATTTTTTGTTCAGTTTTTCCAAAAAAACTGAGAATATTGTTTTTTTGCTTTCAAAATAATTTTAATCTAATATTATTGTATAATATTTGTTTTTTTATTATAAAACATATTTTACTGCTACATAAGTAGAAAAAGTTACGAATTGCTATCTCAGTAAAACTCTCTTTCAATTTCACTCTTGTTTGTGAAAGACGGCAAAAAACAGGTTTTTTTAGAATAGAAGCAAAATAATTCTATAATATAAAAACAATCTAATTAATGCCACAGATCGAACTTTTTCTTAACTTTTTAATTCTTTGAATTTTGTTCTCGCCCTAGTACTAACCACAAGGGTTTTTTAAAAATGAAAAAATTCCTTTAAAATTGAATCCTCAAAAACTGTAAAATTATCATCGATTTTCATTAAAACATATGTCGTAACCAGATTTTCATCAAGATTGATTACGACAATCAGTGTTTGAAATGTCATTGTTTCGAATAAAAACAATTGTAATTATATGATTCTCTTGAAAGCTGATGGTTCGAGAATCACTGATGTTGAAAGTATTTAAGAAATGAGATTTCAATAATAAAAAATAATATTTCATGAACGTTTATTCCCTTTACCTAAAAGATCTTTTTGGACATCAATTAGATGAAAGTCGCAAACATATTCTTTTTTTGAAATTTTTTTTAAAAATTTATCATTTCTACTCTTGACACACCGATACGATAAAATTATTTCTTTGATCTTAAACCAGAGATTTGTGATAAAATTTTTTCGGAGCAACGCTCAGATCTAAATAGAAATTATAAAAAAACAATTTTTTTTGATCAACAAAAAAAAGGCCTAGAGGTGTTTTTTTTCGTAATACCCCTCTCAGGCCTTTTTTTTTTGTTGATCCATTTTTTCTTTGATTGTGCAGTGATTGTTTTTAATTCTGATTTTTGTGGCTGGTAATCATCTTCAAATATGTTTTGTTTTTCTACCCTTTGTGCTGAATGTCCATTAACAGCAGTCTTATCTTCAATTTTAAGAATTAGATTGTCAATAATTCTATGGAGTTGGTGAATTTTTTCTGATTTACATACAAGTTGTCGTTGAATTTCACAAATATCATTGTAGTTTGCTTCACTATGATCATCAAACATGGGGGTTTCATTCACATCATCATTGTATGTGCTATTTTGTGATCTAATTGTTGTATTGCGTTTTTGACTGACACATTGTACTACTTGGATATCATCAGATTGTTGAACAGATCGTTTACTGGGCCTATTTTAAGATTTTTGCACATCACCACTATTTAGGATTGAATCACTTGCAATGATTTCTTCGATGATTGTATTGAGTTGCTCAATCTTTACTGTTTTAGTTTTTTGTTCAGAAAAGTTCGAAAAATCGTTTGTTTCATGATGATTGTCCGCATTGTTGTTGAAAGATTCGTCTCCATCATATTGTCCTTCAATATTTATTTTTTGGGATGCTTTGAAACTACTAGAATCCTGGTTGATTTTTTCTGCTGGAAGCTCCGCTTTTTTCTTTGATGTGTTTTGTTTTGAAGGAGTTGTTTTTTTCTTCGACAATTCGCGCTTGTGACGTTTGGTGACGGGGACTAGAGCCTTTTATCAAACTGTTAAAAAATTGTTGAGCAATTTATAGCTTAGAGATTTATGTTACAAAATATGTACAAATTGTAAGATATGTGCAAAAATTAAACACAGAAGAGAAAATGTTTGGGTTTCAGACCTAGTTTTGAAAGATTACAACGTCCTGCAGGAATTTTCAGTTGATATTTATGGACCATTTATTATTGAACCATATTGTGGTGTTCATGAACGAGTTTATATATTAACGATGGCCGATTTGCATACGATATTTGTTAAAGTAAGTGTTTAAAATGATTTATCGGAAAAAGAAACTGGCAAAATACCTAAAAAGATGTTTCTAAAAATAGGTATGCTTTTGCAATTGATTTCTGGTAATAGAGTTCAATTTAGATCTGCAGTTTTTCGCGATCTTATGCAGAAAATGGGTATAGCACATACTTTTTCCAGAATATACAACCCAAGAGCCAATTCAAAATCAGAACGAATAAATTAAACAACAAATGAGTTGATGAGGGATTTCATTATAGGATATAATTCAGAACAAATTGAACAATGCTTAGAAAATCTTCTTAACCTAGTTTTTAATCGTAGCATCGGTTGTACTCCACATGAGTTACATTTCAAAAAGAATGGATTAGGCGAGTCTATTGAAGTAAGTCCACAAATTTATGCAAGAGCAAATGAAATTACTCAAAGTCAAATTCTTTATGATAAGAATATTAGAAAAAACAAGAAAGAGGTCTGTGATATTAAAATTGGTGATCTGATTTTTGTGAAAGCTTCACGTGGCTCTAAACAATCAATATTGTGGAAAGGGCCTTATCAAGTGTTAGAAACAAATCTTAAGTCAAATGGATTGAAAATTCAAATTGAAAAAAATCGAAATCATGGATCAATGCACAAAATTGTTTTGTTTGGAGGGGCAGAATGTCGTAACCAGATTTTCATCAAGATTGATTACGACAATCAGTGTTTGAAATGTCATTGTTTCGAATAAAAACAATTGTAATGATATGATTCTCATGAAACTTGATGGTTGGAGAATCACTGATATTGAAAGTATTTAAGAAATGAGTTTTAAATATAAAAGATGAATATTTGTTGTGACCCTCCATGATTTGCCGCCAAATGACGTGACTGATTGCAACTAAATAAGCAATTATTGACCGAACTCCTAGACGCAGAGAAGAAGCACAATCATGAAATTCAACCACAGTCACACAAATCATATGAAAATAATGGTAAGGGAGAAGGGAGCAAGCGGTGGAATAAAGGGTTATCAATTGAATCAATCTATGTTCGCCAGTCCCTAGAACAACCGATCCAAAGTGGGCATGGCAATATTTCATGAAAGTTTATTCCCTTTACCTAAAAGATCTTTTGTGACTTCAATTAGATGAAAGTCCCGACACATATTCTTATTTTTTTGAAATTTCTTTTAAAAATTTATCATTTCTACTCTTGACACACCGCTACGATAAAATTATTTCTTTGATCTGATACCAGAGATTTGTGATGGTTTTTTCACGGAGCAACGCTCACATCTAAATAGAAATTATCAAGAAACAAATTTTTTGGATCAATGAAAAAAAAGGGCTAGAGGCGTTTTTTTCGTAATATTTTAGCCCCTATAAAAATGACTTTCTTCATTGATTATGTTGAAAAATATACAAATTCAACTAATGAACAAATCGGTTTTCATTTAAGAACTCAAAGCCTGCTCAAAACACAAATAAATTGTTCATCATGTGGAAAATCACTGGTTGAAAAGCAAGTGAAACGAAATATTGATGGTACAATGTTAAGGTGTTTGAATAAACCTTGTGAGAAATATCAATCGTATTTCTCGATTCGAATCGGTTCTTCCTTTTAAAATTTTAAACTCCGTTTACAGACTATCTTTGAAATTATCTATAGATATTCGGAAAATGATCTGTTAAAATAACGTCACTAGAATTGAAAGTTTCTCATTCAACTGTGACAGGAATCTAATCAGAGATAAGATCGCTCTTTATAATATATTATGATAATGTTCCATTGATCTTTTGTGGTCAAAATCTGATCTGTAAATCGATGAATCACTCTTTGTACATAAAACAAAGTATAATGTAGGAAGATTTGCAAAAACACAAGTCTAGGGTTACGGTATTGCTGATACTACATTTTAACCTGCAAAAGTTTATCTTGATGTTGTAGAATCTAGATTCGCTCAGCGACTTTTGCCAATCATTCGGTGAGTTTTTTCTGCCGGGATCAATAGTCTATTCTTACTAATAGACAACATACAATAATTTACAATCACTTGTATATGTGTATCAAACAGTTAGTCACAAATATAGTTTTATCGATCTTCAATCTGGTGCACACACAGAACATTGAATCATTTTTGAATAGTTTTCGTTTACGAATCAAGCAAATAAAAAGATGTCAGAAGAGAAAAATTAGAATAATATCTATTTGTAATCATGTTTAATAGAAACAATGGAGACAATTTTTTCAATTCAATACATGATATGATTTCTAATTTCGAATATCGATAATTTTGAAGTTATTAGTGTTGGATGTGATGACACAAATAAGGTGTCATATCAGGAAGAAGTTTCCGATGATCAAATTCTTGAAACGTGTTTCGTGATAAAGAGGAAACGAAAGGGACATTGTGATTGTGATGTCCTATAAGAGTGTCACATCAGATTGCAACCCACTATTATAGTGGTAGATCACTGTCAATGAACCAAGTGAGAGCTGTAATTGGCTAATCTTATAACAGTAATGTAATCCAACAATATCCGTGGTAGATGGTTTCAGAATAGTTTCATTGAAACTATAAAAGGAAGCATGTAATAAATTTTATCTTCCTTTTTGTGGAAAATTTATTCATTTGTTTGTTCTCTATTTATTTTTGGTTTTATTGAGGATAATTCTAGATTATCATTAAGATTCCAGCAAGCAAGAAGAACCTGGATGCTGGGACCTCCGACTCGCCCAAGCATTAGTACCATTTTTATGGCATTTTTCTTTTTTAAAATAATTTTAATATTATTTATTTTTTAAAATATTTCTTAGTTTTATATATCTGCTAATTTTTATTCTATTAATTTTTTATTTTTAATTATTTTATATTATTATTTTAAAGATTTTTTTTGATTTTTTTTCTCATGACTTTTTTTTTGTAATATTTCTTTCGAGCCTTTTTTTTTCTTAATATTTTTTTCAGGCCTTTTTTTTGTAAACCCTTCTCAGGCCGTTTTTTATTGCTACTATGAAATAATTTAAATTTTCACTGTAATTACTCACTAGAATATTTGCTTTCTCGACGGAGGTAAAACAAAGCAAAGTGGCCGCAGGCTTTTATGGAAAATATCGACAAAATTACAAAAAAAATGAAAAATGAAAAGATTTACAAACGCAAAACTTCATCCTTTATCAAATTTGCAACTTTTTGAATTCAATAGAGCACATCTGAACCCGTTCTCTTTGAATCTTGTAAAATTATTTAATATGGTCTCTTTTGTCTGTAGGGCTATATTAGATTCAGTTATTAGAATTGTCTGCTTGCCTGAAGAAATTTGCCTGATCTAATATGTAACTTCTTCTTCGAACTGGCGTATAACATCAAGAAAAAGACTCAAATTTGGATGTTTCACTAAACATAATGAATTAAGATCTCGATGCCATGATTCTAGTGAGCATGTTGTTGTTGGAATTTCGTAAATTATTCTTTCATGAACCGACCAAAAATGAATAGGATATCTTGGTGCACTCTTATATGATCCGGTGAAATTTTTCTTAAAATAGATCAAAGAAAGGTCAAATTTGCTGAAAACGCACTCAACTTGATCTCGGCTTCTATTATATGATATTCATTAACAACATGTTCTATCGGCCAATAAGCAGGGTTAAGTAACTTTCTATTGCTATTCAAACAAAATCGTGCTTGTTTATACAAAAAAACAAGGCCATTTTCGTTAAAAATTTCCCATATGGCTTGTCCATAATTGAACAAGCAGGCAAAATGGTAACAGTTTGGTATAGTTGTTTTTATTGAAGAAACAAAGAGCTCCACAATCTATTATAATGTTAATTGGGAAACAATTGACTTTTAAAAGATTTTGAAAAAATTATTTGAATATGTTGAAGCAGTTCGTAACTTGCACAAAATGTAAGTTGCTGGAAATGTTTTCGCAAAAATCACACAATGAACAGTTAATAATTGTACAAAATGGGGTGGTGTGCTCTTAAAAATTTCGTCCAACAACCATGTCGAAGAAGAACGTGAAAGAGACATCACTCGAAAAAATAGTAAACCTATTTTTATCTCCAATTCCACTATCATAAAAGAAAAATTGTTTTCCACGTGCTGTAAATTTCTCCCTTTAAGAAATATCATTTACCTCAAATGCTGATGGGATGATTTCCTCATTTCTTCTCCAGGTAATTGAATCTCTCATTGTTTTAAGCTTACCCAAATATTCTTTAGATTCATCTGGAAGTAGCGATATGATATTATTAACTATTGGTCGAGAACGCTTACAGCTTTAATAGCACTTGCACGTGTTTTTTGTGATTTGATAAATAGTTTTTTTCACCGGTATATAGTATGGTGATGAATTTCAGTTATTTCAAAAACATTTTTTGATATTCAACCATAACATGTGCGGGTTCCACATCTCCTTTTCTCATAGTCTGAATAGGCATGATCTAGAATATAGGTAATGTCTTAATAGATACCTATAATTGAATTTGTCCGCTGACCTATAATTTCTCAAATTCCTTGATAAAAATGAGAGGTGTAACAAATTTTTTGCCTCCGAAGATAAAACGTCGACTCGCCACTACGGCAATTCATTTATCTTTTTTTTTAGTAAAAATTTTTTGATTGCTACTATGAAATAATTTGAACAAAAATCTGCTTTCCTGATCTCTTAACACGTAAGGTGTAGTAAATGATAAATACATTGTATATGTATCGCTCTTTGATATTCTTAAATGAGATATCGAAACAAATTGATGCGATATGTAGCAAATCTGTTACTATTGCTCTGAAATGTTTATCTTTGTCGCGTTTTTGGAATGAAATCGATGAAAGTACGTTTCAAACTTCTTTCAAAATGTTTAGCCGTGGTGTATTGCAATTTAATTTAATCTATTAAAACAAAAGTTTTGGGTATATTTTTAGAAAGTAGGTTGTTGTGTCGTAAACAAGTGGATTACTAAAACCTTTGATGAGATTTACAAATAATGAATAATTACGAGGAGGGAAAGAAGAAGATGAAAATAAACGCATGTTTAATAAATTTTGTTAAATACTTTATAAAATAAAAAGTGAAAAGATAAGATAATTATTAGAAGAGATCCATCAGTATGCTTCAAAAAATAAGAAAAAGGTAATTTAGCAATGATGCAATCTAATCTGTTTTCTTTGATAAAAATTAGTAAAAGGATAAAATCAATCATTAATGATGTAGTTTGACTGGTTTAAATATACAATAGCATGAATAATCAAAATGCATCTATGTGATGCATCATTGAATTCATCAAGCAGAATTGGAAAATTCTTGAAGTAAAACTGCTCTCTATTATGATAAAATTATTAAGATTTATTCTTCAATAGAAAAACACAGAAATAAATCACACTTTAAAATCAATTGGAAATGATCACCAGCTAAAAGTTCTTATTTTCTATGACTTGTTTAATTCTTTTTCGCAAATATTCTCCAATATTTTAGCAAGTTAATAACAAAATTCTTCTAGATCATTACTCTCAGTATTAGTTTTGATAAAAACATAATTTGTGCCTCTTTTTTTGTGTCCTCAATATTTCAAATATTTTGTCATTACGCTTTTTCATCTTCATTTATATTTATAAAAAATAACTTTACAGATAGAACATTCAACAGCTTCAATTACCTCTGTAAGAAAATGCTGTTTTCTACATGTTGGAGGATCTTATTCTTGATTGTTGTCACAGAATTTGTGACCAGATCATATATTATTGTTTTAATATTTCTAACATGAACTGTACTACTGATATTTGTATTGTGTTTCGGAGTTGATGTCGATTATTTTAAAGTATATAAGCAAAATGAAATGTAATAAAAAAATTATTTCTATGAAAAAAGAATTCTTCATTTAATACGCCTGATAGTTTTAATTCCTACCCTACGAAACTCTCTTCTGTTTTCTTCTTCTTATTTTTAGATCCACATGTGCAACTCATATCAACTTCATTTCTACTAAACGTTGAATGTATTTTTTTGAGCTTAAAGATAGGTTTTAATATTTAAGAGAAGTAGAAAAGAATTATAAACTGTTTTTTTAATTTTTAGAAAAAATTTCCTGCGCAAAAAGATGAACTTAAACTCTAAAAATCTGCTAAAAATAGATTTTTTTGTAAGATTTTACAAATAATGATTTTTAATATGATCTAGTCCATCAAAAATAAGAATAATATTCGTAAATTACTCGTGCATCCAAATCTGATCGATATTAACGGTTATAAGAAAAATTTCGAAATAAATAATCAACATTTTGATTTATGGAATTAAATAAGACATAAATAAAGATGATTTTTTTTGTCGTCGTAATTTTGGTACTGATATAAGGTGTTGAGAAGTATTTTATTTCTTCTGCAAATGTACTTTCACTTAAATTTAAATCAAAAAAAATATTTTTTACTTTTAAAATTTTATTTTTTAAAATTACTAATTCACTATACAATACTTTGTTGATTTGTCCTTAAAATTTTTATTTTTTTGTTCTAAAAAATCAAAAATTTTGTATTAAAATAAGTTCTTCTCGTTTTTTAGTACAAATAATTAAAATTGAAACCATTTTTTATGTCTTTTAAGTTGATATGGAAAGGTTCTCGCCTATTTATGAAGTATGTACTGATGATTTTTCTAATGATAATTAACAGTTCAAAATAATAAAATCAGTTCATTTCATTGAAAATGTTGTGAATTTTATACATTTTTCACACCTTACATACCAGAAATCGTCTAAATATTATCCACCCATAATATTTGAAAGATAAATTAAAACATTATAATCATCAAAGTTCTTTAAATATTGATGATATCCCCTTACAGTGAAAATCTTCTTTAAATCTCGACAGTTATTACTCACATATTCAAAGACGTTTTTCAATTTAAAATTTTCTATTTTACGCCTGCTAAATTGAGTTCTCTTCCATGTCCTCATATTTATTTTCTAAAAATTAAGAAAAATCACAGCTTTCGGTTTCTGTTCTATTTTTAAAACCATTTCATTTGCACCTTCTTTTGAAATAATGTACCTTCTGATATCTTGATTTTATAAATTTAATTTGAATAATCTTAAAATATCTCAAAGACTTTAATATATTGTAGTACAGCGTCACAACAATCCAAAAAATCTATTATTTAAAAAAAATAACAAAAACCCCTATGTACAGAAATACGTTTTACAAGACAAATTTAAATAATTTCCATGAACAACCATGTGTGTGTATGAGACGCCCTTTTAGGACTTTCAACAACACAGGTGTTCAGCGATATATATTTTTGTGTTGTAGTATTTTTCCTATTTTGATCTCGTTGCTTATTTTCTTACGACGTTTTGTTCGAATTTTTCTGTTAAAAAAATGAAATAAACATATATAAAAAGGTGTTTCATGTCTTTTCTCGATCCGTAATTAGATTGATTGGTGTTTTCGAATGCTTTGCTTTGCTTTGCTTTGTGTTATTTGATTGCTAATAAGAATGGTAAAATCTTTTTTTTCTCATTATTATCATCCATATTGAGAAATAATCAAGGAAAAAAACTTTATTATACAGAGAATAGTTCTGTTCAAGATGACTTGATTTTTTTCCATTATATGCAAAGTATACACAAAGAGGATTTGAGATGAATTCCTTAATCTTTCAATGTTTTGTTACAAAAAAATTGCTGGTGATTAGATGCCTCTCCAGTGATATATATCATTGGCCTAGTCAAACCCCCTCATAAGAAAAACAAAAGAAAATCCAGACATCTGAGTATATGAGTGAATATTCTCTGTTGTTTTTATATGATTCTTCATATAAATAATTTATTTATCAAAAAATATAACAATGTTTATTTTTAGCCAATACATTTTCAGCATATTAAAAATTTTAACAACGAAGATAGAACTCTTAAAGTGTTGTATCAGACAACAGCATCAACGTTTCGAAATTTACCGCTATTTTGAAACTATAAAAGTTGTTAAATAAAGTACCCTTAGTCATGAAGAATTCTTCAACACAGATCATCTCAATTGTAGAGAACTTTCTGCATACGGGACAGATTCCCGATACAGAGAACAAAAGGACCAACAGGCTGTGATAACGACAGAAAAAAAAGCTTCTATATTATTTCTTATTCAATGATTTAAGTCTAATATATTTGATATATATCTTAAAATTTTTGACTGATAAAACGTTGTTTAAATTATGTAAATTTTTTTAATTTTTCGCACTCAGACTTGATGTCTCTAAGTAATATCCTTAAAAGTGAATCTTGATCCGTATCAGATATGTATATGAATTAATTCTATTGATCCATATATTTTGCGATTTAACTAAACTATGTTCTTATTTAAATAAAAATTTATTTTCAATTATTAAATAATATTATAATAGAATCTTAATACTTTGTGTCTCATTTATATGCTGAGTTTTAGTTTATAATATAAATATCTGATTTTTACAAAATTTATTATATATCATCGTTGTGATTTGTGGTGAAAGGCATTTTAAACTAAAACTACTTTATTAAACAACTATCAATATATATGTTATATAAAACCAATAATGTTTCATATCACACGTTTAAAAATAGATCAACATCATAACATGATGGATCTCCAACACTTCCAAAAAAAATGGACAATAAATTAAATTTTTTTAACCTTTTTTTGTTAACTTAATTTTATTATATTAATTCATATGAATCAATTTTTTTTGTAATAATAATTGTTTTCTGCATAGTTTAATTCTTGGAAAAACATCGAGTGTGTTTGTCATATCACCTTGACATTAATTTAATGCCTCATTCTTGTATAATTTTTCTAATTTTTAAAAGAGAAATACTTTATTGCTTAACACTTTTTTGAAGTTTTGAATTTAGAAAATTTTATAGGAAAACACCTTTCCAATTTTACTCATGTATGTGAATAAGAAGAAAATAAAAGTATGTCAGTGCTAAATATGAGAAATATTGTGTTATTACATAAAAAACACTTCATTTTGTTTAACAAACCGCACATTTTTTTCAACTTTTAATGGTCTTGAATTTTCTTCTCGCCTTAGTTCGAACACATAAAAAATATCGCTATACTGAGTGTTTCATATGAATGAGGTAATTTTTAAAAAATTTTCTTTTTATTAGAGAATATACACAAAGATTCAGATTCAAATGAAAACTTTATTTAAAGACAACCGTTCGGTAATCTTTGATATACTCCGGAGTCTCTGTCAATAAATTCTAAATTGTTCTTGAATGAGCTCAGAAGAGAGTCTTCATCACTGTTACATAAAAATTTTGAAAATATTGCAGCCGTTTACACAGTAAATAAATCGAAAATTTTATATTCTGAATTTTTTGATGTTTTTTGTCTTCAATCACAGTAAATAAAGAATATTAAGACATTTAAAAAATTATTGCTTTAATTTCATTTGACATGGTTTTCAATTCTCAAAATGGTATGAATATTTAGATATTTCATAATTTATTTATTTCGCTCAAAAGGCTTTAAGATTGATTTGATTGAAATCTCTTAAAAGGGGTTTTTTAAAAATTCAAACATTTTTCAACGTATTAAATTTTGGATTTAGTTTAATTTGTTTTCTGCCATCTTGTGACTGGCTTTAACGGGCAAAAAAAATTTTCATCAGAATTTAGCATCATTTTTTGAATTATAACAAGCTAGATTAGTTTCTGAAAGAAATAATAATTCAAAATTTTTTTTTTAAATTATATTTTATCCGTTTATTGATAATTTGTATTTTCATTGACCATTTTTCAAATGAATTTTAAGAATGTGAAAAAATCCATGGCATGGCTTAAATTTCCTCTCTCAAAAGATGGGAATTTCACTTACAGAAAAGGAGTATTTTCAACAAATGTCAAAAACCAGCGTAAAGAGTTCTTAGACTCAATTCTCTCCCTAAAAATCAATAAGTCAACGATTATAATCTAATATATTTTATCTCTATTTTATACTTTTTTGATCAGCAAGATCGGTTTGAAACATTTCAAGATCACACGACCTCTTTTGTTCTCTAAAATATTATATGGTAAATATTTGATTCTGTCGATTTCAGTCGTATTTTTTAGAAAATTTCATTATCATATTAAGAATTAATATAAAAATGTTCTAATTCAGAAACTCTAAGAATATTTCAGAAGAGGAGTTCATTAAATTAAAAAATCAGTAAAGAACTCTCTATTTGAAGATAAAAAGTTGTAGAGTAGATTTAATGATCATTTCCATGTTTATTTGAACCATTTTCTTGTTCATTAAAATAAATTCATTATTTAAAGTTTTCTCATGAATATTGTCGGATTCCAAGTGATTGAAATTCATTAATTAAGATTTCAAATATATTGAAGGGATTTTCATGAAAGTGTACTTTATTGTTTTTGCTGCCTTTTATAGCTGATCTCCTTTTAATTATCATTTTCCATAAAAAGGGAATAATCTACAATAATTTGTAATTATCGTATTTCAGATCACGACAATATATGTTTAATTATATAAATCTTGCTATCGTCCCATTTTTATAAAAAGTACCTGAAATTTCAAGAATAATGAATAAACTACGTGTTGTAGAGCGGTTTTTTGTGCCATGTTTTGATTTTGTTGTTTAAATCAAAGTGATTTGAAAAATAATAAAATATGACACTGGTTAGTTTTCTAGAATATCAAATTAAAATTCATAAGCAACGAATTTTTTGTGAATTTTCATGGAAACATGATTTTCAAGAACTTCAAATTCTAGAAAATTATTCATTTTATTTTAGAAAACCTGATAAAAACACAAAATAAATTCAGGAAAACTCGTGATTGTGAGATAAAATGTCACTTTAGGTTGAGATAGTCTTGTGTCTAAAAATTATCATTCAATTTATTTCACCTCTATCATAAACAGAAATCATAAATCTCACTGTAAGTCTTTTTTAACCGTGTCGAGACATGAAAATTTTTTCAGTGGAGAATGTAATATACTAACCTATAAGAAATGTTATCACTTGTTTAATTTATGTAATGATAAGCGGGATAAAGGCCATACTACCTCTACATCTCGCTCGTAAGATAAGAGTTGACGAAGATAATATAACAAAGTTATCGAAAAATTTCAATAAATAATTTATTTAGTTTCTGAAACATTTTTGCAAAATTTACATTTAAACCCCTTTCAAATTAGTTTTGATCTTCGACAATATTTTGAAAATGGGTGAGACATGTCTGATAGATTAGCGTAAGCTGTCATGTTAAGTTAAAAACTATTTTATCTCTTTTGAAACGGGTTAAAAATTATCTTTGAGTGAAAGACAACGATAGAACTAAAGGAATTTATTTTTTATGCGTGTAGCTTCAATCTGATCATTGGACTGATGGATCGGTTCAAAATCTTAACAATCATAAAGAAACTGACGAAGACCCAAGCTACCAATAGAAGAATCCCAAATTTTGGATTAATTTCGAAAAATGTGAGACATTCTCCTATCAACTTCTTCAACCGTACATTATCACTACTGACAAAGCTTACTGTAGCATGGGCTTCAAGCAACAATGAAAAGCATAAAAAAAATGAGCTATATGCTGGACAGAGGAAATTAAACAAGAAATATAGCCAATTTCCACCATATCCAGATTTATAATGTTGAAAAATCGCCGAAGGGACAATAATACTAAATATGCAGGAAATAAACACTCCAAAAGTCTTAAAGAATTTTTTTTGATATATAGAAGTAGATCTGTAGCCAATTGGGATAAAAGACAAATTAAACTGAATCAGTGAGATAAGAATTAACAAATTCAAAAAGATTATTAGACAAGGATTATAAACTTTCAATGTAATGAAATATAATGCAATACAGAAAAATGGCAGGTTGAATGCGGTCATAACAAGTTCAAATATAACTGTCGCAAGCGTATAAGAAACCAGAGAGTATGTTGCTACATTCAACTCCCGTTTGATGACATCCATTTCATCTGAAAAGGCATCTGATGAAAACAATGTAGATGTTATTAACATGCCCATCGTTTGAATTGAAAATAATAACTCGTTTTCGTAATCTGTAATAAGAAAAAAATATTCCGTATAAATTACTTTTTTTGAATTGTTATTATTTATATTTTGTTTTTTAGGTGTTTTATGCGAAGAACAAGCACTGTTTGCTGAACAGAGAAACCCTGTCATAATAAAGTTAAAAATAAGATTGAATATTATGATTACGATATTTCTTAGTTTAGATAATTTCCTGGTCTTGAACTTACGCTTAAATATGTGTAAGACGTGTCGCATATTAATTTTGTTTTCACAAAATACGATGTTTTTGTTTGTTTGGCCCATATAATGATCTTTATTTTTGATATATGTACTGTGGATGTTTTTCATCTCATTTGCCATCTTATCTAGCCTTGAGATAAATTCGTTGTTTTCTTTCTTTTCAGTATCGAGAATGCGCATCATAAAATCACTAAAAGTCTCACCTTCTTTTTTTTCAAATTGATTATTGATCAAATATGGCTCGCAGTCTTTAAGATCTCCAAAAAATACTGTTTTACCGCGAGATAGTAGAATGATCTTGTCAAACTCTCCTAGCATCACCTCAGATGGCTGGTGTATTGTAATTAAAATGATCATTCCCTTATGGGATAATGATTTTAGAAAACTTAATAACTTACCGCTCGTATTACTGTCCAAACCAGATGTTGGTTCATCTAGAAATAAGATCTTAGGCTCAGAGATAAGCTCAACTGCAATCATGACTCTTTTTTGCTCACTTTGCGATAAAGCTGACATTTTTTGATAAGTTATGTCTACAATATCTAATCCTTTGAGCATTTCTTCAATTTTATTATCAATATTAGCACCACTCTTTAATCGAAA
Organism: Pseudoloma neurophilia; assembly: GCA_001432165.1. Lineage (NCBI taxonomy): Eukaryota > Fungi > Microsporidia > Pseudoloma > Pseudoloma neurophilia. The sequence continues at coordinate 37,582 of LGUB01000009.1, forward strand.
TTCGGCTGCATATTTCAGTGTATCGAAAACAGTTAGATTCTTAAAAACTATCTCGTTGGGATCAGCATATCCAACGTTATTCATCCATTCCATAGGGGTTCTCTCCTCACCATTTAAAGTGACTGATCCTCTTGTTTTACAATTTGATCCGATATGCCCAGAAAGCGTGTTAAGTAATGTTGTTTTTCCAGAACCACTTGGTCCGATAATGGCAAGCAATCCTGGGCCCATCATCCCAAATGAATCATATATCAAAGTTATATTCTGGTCATCTGCTCCTGGTTTAGACTTTTCTACCTCATATGATAGTTGCACCCATTCAAGAACATTTGAATTATAAAAATCCGTTATTGTTTGAGAATTCATTATGGGTTCGAAGGAAAAAAAAAATGAAATATATTTATTTTATCAAAATCTGTTTTAAGGAGATGACGTATTCGGTTGGATTAATAGATAAACCCAACTCATATCTCAAATATAAATTCCTTTTAATAAGATTTGTCTTCATTTGATTATTATGATTATAATTATTTCTATTTGAAGATTTTAAAGAAAGATTATTGTTTTTCATGAAAGGTACTTTATTATTGATCATTGCTTATATAGCTTTACAATCAGGCAATTTATCAATCTTCTGTTTACAAACAGATATATCTAATTCA
>LGUB01000010.1:0-33144 GCA_001432165.1 Pseudoloma neurophilia
TACGTAATGTTTATATTGGCAATTTATCAGATGACGTCATACTATCTATATAAGCGCAAGAGTATGCTAGGGTATGAAAGATACACAAAACAATAAATCTATTCTTTACGACAATGATCATCATTCGATTGAGAAATTAAATTTTAATGTTCTTAATAAAGTTGTCATTTTCATGTTTGTACTAAAAAAGATATTTAAAAAAATTTTTGTTATATGAGATGTCAGAGTTTTATCAGAAATTGAACATTTTTTAGTTAAGACTCTATCTGAATACGCTTATTTCAGTGAGTGATAGAAATATTTTTTATTATTTTGTCATTTGAAAATCTCAACATAAGTTCTCAATGTTAAATATTCAATTGAGTTGCTCATGGTTCTTCTGTTGTTATATTTGCTTTATAACGGGTTTTCTATCAGAAATATGTTGATTTTAAATCGAGATGATATTTGATAAAATAATACTTACAGATTTGGTCTGTAAATTACATGTTTGTTATATCATCAAGGTGAATTTTCTCTGTTCACTGTGGCAGTTTTGATTTAATCATTTATTGGATTCAAAAAAATCAGGTTTGTTTTATTGAAATCAAAAATTGACCCTGTCAATCTGAAAACGAATAAGAGGCTCTCAGAAATCTTCGTAAAAATCACTCAAAAATTCATGAACTGTAAGAGATCAAACTTTTAAATATTCATGAACTGTAAGAGATCAAACTTTAAAATATTCATGAACTGTAAGAGATCAACTATAAGAGATCAAAATATTCATGATTGTGCATACAATGATATTTCATTAACCACCGTTTTCAACTTATCAACAGTTTTTAAAATTATTGGGCTATCTTCTTGTTGCTTTGAGGTTCAGGTAAATCCATTATTAAAATTATTCTGTGTATAACAAAATTATTATGGCTTATAATATGTCGATTCACACTGATACAAAAACAGTTCTGATCAGCCATTTACTGTAAATTTTATTATGGATCAATCGGATATTTTTTGACTGATTGTGCAGCGTAAATGGTAACAGATTTGAAATAAAAAAGTTTTTTCACAAAATTTTTAAGTTGTTAACTGAATCATCTATGTATGTAAAAGATGTGATAAACTTTCTTGAGTAGTTTTATTTCAAGAAATTCACTGACATATATTTTTAAAAATTTGACCTATATAATATACTATATTCAAAAATTGCCATTTGATCAAGTGAAGTATATCTGATCAGGTTATTGAACAAAAATTGACTGTGTTTTACGTTGTGTTACGAATAACTTTTTACATAAAAGTATTTATGAAATTCACAACCATGTGCGCGACATGTTTAAAAAGACATTTTTTAAGTATATTATTTTATTCGATTCGTTTTAAATCACTTTGTGTTCTTCAAGTTTTTAGATTCATCTGTCATGTAAAGTGTTTTTTATGAGGACATTTTCAAAAATTGAATTTTGACCAAAAATAAAAAATATAAGTTGGAAATTTTGAGTTTTAAAAAGTGGAATTTTTTATATTTTTTACTCTAACTTAAATATTCACAATGGTTTTCCTCTTTTCAGATTATGACATCCAGTATCTTTTCGAAAAAAAAGTTAAATAAATATTATCATGTAATTTTAATCAAAATAATAAAATTTTATTAAATTTAACTTAATTTCATCTTTATTTTTGATCTGTCGAATTTTTTGTATAAAAGTAATAAAATATGTTTATTCTGCTATTCTAATCATGTTTATTGCTCAGAACATTCAAAACAATGTACTGAATCAAAAAAAAAAATTTTTTAAATTTGAGATAGAAAAAAAATATTTTAATTGCAATTTAATAAAAAAACAGCTTTTACTAACTCCTTGATTTCTAAAATTAGAATTAAGAAAGGTTTATTGGGATATTTTGTCATCAAAAACTGGTGTATGTTTTTTTCTTGTTGATTTCACTGTGTTTCTAGATGGCTGGCATGTGGTTTAATCCAGAATATTCTTGCTCAAACACGTGTAATAAATTAGTTGAGAAGATTCATCTATTCTCATTTTTTAATTACATTCTTCATTGTTTATAGAAACCATCATAGGAGCTTGAAAGATTTCTTGTGGTTTTGTCTGATATGTTTCAGGTTTGACAAATTATTTCTTATATGTGTTATGACTTTAGTAGATGGTGTCTGAATGAAAAATATTGTTCTAAAATGATATATTTCGTATCACTGTGTATTTTTAAACAATTAAAAAACACAAGCTGAAATTAGGTGATATACAAGAATAAAAAACAACTAAAAGAAGTGAAAAACATTTTGACTCAATAAAGAATATATTTGAAATAAAAAAATTCATTTCATTTACTCTTTCACAACTAAATACTGTCCATAATCCTCTGATTTTTTTTTCTTTACAGGCTGTTATTGAATCGTTCATTTTTTATGATGAGTGACTAGATTTTTGTTTTCTGATCAGACATTTGTGTATCATTTTTTACGGTTTATTTACTGGTCGTATTTTGATTTGACGAGTACGAAAATGATTTCTCGAACAATGTTAGCAGAAATAAAATGACTTCAATTGAATAAATGTAATCAGTACAAATATATCTGTTCAATAAGTTCGATGTCATGGTGGACACTGATCTTGACAATATAGTTAGGTTTTCTTCTCGAGTCATTCTTTTCAGAATAATTACTAAATAGATTGAAATATTACTGTCAATCATCAAAATATTTTGTGCAATGATTTAGTGATAGAGGTATTTTCTGTGCAAAGACGAGTACCTTTTTTTGTCACAATAAATTGCTTTCATTCAAAGCTTACTTTTCTGTCAATATAAATTGGTTCTAAGAAGCTTCTTCTTTTTGATTGTTCAATCTTGGAAATGTTCGAAAGACGACAGCTTCAAATGGATCTACATATACCATTTTTAAGTGGTAGAATTGGAAAATGTTAGTCTGATTGTCTCTCTTCCAGGTCAAAAAAGGATTGATTTTAAAACTTTCATTGAATATTTTACTTTAGAAAAAATGCACTTTTTAATGAAAGTTTATTTTGAGAAATTACGTTTTACACGCAAAATGTTTTGTTGTATAAAATTTTGAATGTCTGTTTTTTTAGTTGATTTTATCAATTTTTGTATTTTGATCAGCTATTTTATTTGTGAAAAATAGGTGCTTCTTAAATTTTAAAAATAAAATGAATAAAAAAAATGTTTTAACATCAGAATTATCTAATCTTTAAAAATAGAAAATTCAATCGATTAATATCACAAAAATAATAAACAATTTGATGATTTTTTGAAGATTCTTCTTTATTTTAATTTATTCGTTATTGCAAAATTTTTGTTTAGCATCATTGTATTTTATAATTTTTCTCCTATAGATTTTGTAAATGCACTCGTTACGACTATTTGTCAAAAAGTCATATTGGAAAATACTCTATAACGACTATTTGTTGTAATAGAAACTTACACAAATCTTTTCTGAGAACAGGTCCTAGTTTCCGTTATGGTTGTTGAATATCATTTCCACCGTGGAAATTGAACGATAAAAATTTATGACATGTGGAAATGGTTGTTATTGCTTGTGGGAATGTTGTGGAAAATGTAATTCCACGGTGGAAATAAAATTTCTTAATTTAACCAAAAATTAACACCTTTTTCGCTTCTTGTTATAAAGTTCATTTCAAATCAAAAAAATTTAAGCTGGCTTCTAAGATAAGAGGAGGCCATCAAACCCTTAGGATTCGTATTCTAATTTTTTTTTCAACACAAATTTATTCTGAAAAACTCACCTTACAATCACAATCAAATCAGGAAAACAGATGAAAAAAGAACTCGTATTCTAACCATCTGACCAATTGTCGTCGTGATCTTCTTCTGAACCAGAATCTGAATTTTGCATGGCCTTTCTCATGTTTTTTAACCTTGAATTAATTTCACCGTCAAATGTTTCAGACTCAGACTTTGAGCCATTAAAAGAATGTTTTTTTTGTTTTTTTGTTCCAACATCATTCGATTTATTTTGTGATTCTGTTTTTTTTGTTCCAACATCATTCGATTTATTTGTGATTCTGTTTTTTTTGTTCCAACATCATTCGATTTATTTTGTGATTCTGTTTTTTTTTGTTCCAACATCATTCGATTTATTTTGTGATTCTGTTTTTTTTGTTCCAACATCATTCGATTTATTTTGTGTTTCTGTTTTTTTTGTTCCAACATCATTCGATTTATTTTGTGATTCTTGTTTTTTTGTTATATCATTTGATTCATTTGGTAAAGTAGGATCTTTTTCACTCGTTTTAGTTCCAGAGTCCTTATCACCACTTTTGAGCCAAAAAAACAAAACGGCAACTCCTAAGATAGTCACTGCTGCTAGAACACCAGAAATTATTATGAGTTTTTTCTTCTCCATTATTGGTATTCACTTTTTTACGTATTTATAATTAAAAATTGATAAATATTATCATATTTTAAGAAAAAAAAAATAAATTTATTTATGATGACTGGTTATGCCTCCTTTCTTTGAGTTTATCAAATATTAAAAAATATATGGTTCAAAAATATTTTTTTCAAAAAATTTGATTACAAAAATCTGCCCTGCTGTATTGGTACGGAAAGTCCCATAGCATGGCGGACAAAGATAGATTGTGGGAATGTACTTTTATTAGTTGACTGCATGGCATAACTACCAGACTTTTGGTGATTGATCATTTCTGTTATCCTTTTTGTGATTGATTCTGAGGATTTCTAGGGGGGGGCATCTGATTTTGCTTATAAACAAATGATGACGCCATTGTGTCGTGGCGACCATCATCGCACGACTGTCGTGATTACACCTTTGGTTCCATCCACAACAAATTTTACAGATACGACTTTGATAAATTCGACAAACAGATCGTTGATAAATTGAATCAATATTCACAAATATAAAAAGAAACATTTACAATAAAGTACCAATTTACCATGAATCATTCTTTCTCTAATTTCAATTCACATTCTCGTCTCAATAGATCTAATAATAGGAATTTACCGTTACAAAGAAATCTTTATATTTGTCAGTCTTTAAATTTGAATATAAATCCGAACGAATATGTCAACGACATAGTTGTCCTGACCATGTGTTGGTCACTATCAATCAATAATGTCTCCTTTTTCTGTTACAGCTCATCATTTGTTGACATATGACGTCATTCCGATAAATGCTCTATAAAAGCTGAGAGCCATCTAACCCCTAAGAAAAGCCACAGATGACAGACAGCGATTATTCGACTACCAAAGCAACAGAACACAGAGGGAAGAATCTGAGTAAGACCAACAATAAAGTACCAAACTTAAAGTCAGTTTTCGTTCGCTACGCTCTTGGAATGCAAATTCCTTACGAGCAAGGCAATAGTTTGTAATATTTATTGAGAATAATATTTTTTCATAAATACAAAAAAGGAGGTTTGATCTTCAATCAAAAATTTTTTTCTCAAAATATGATAATATTTATCAATTTTGAATCATAAATACGAAAAAATTTGAATACACATTATGGATAAGAAGAAACTCATAATAATTTTGGGTTCTCTTGCAGCAGTAATTGCCTTAGGAGGTGTTGGTTTGGTTTTCTGGCTAAAAAGTGGTGACAAGGAGTCGAAAACTGAAACGAATAAAAAAGAACCAACTTCTGCTCAATCACAGAAGGAAGACAACTCAGGAGACAAAGCTGACCTTGTAAATAGAAAAAACAAACAAGTTATAACTAGTTCCCAATCAAATAGAGATGATACACAATCCAAGCAAGCAACTAAAAAAGATAATTCTACCCAAGATACAACTGAAGAAGATAATTCTACCAAAAAAACAACAAAAAAAGATGCATCTCATTCCAGTAATGATTCTAACCCAACAAAACAGAAGGGTCCAAGCATTCCACTATTCAAAGCAGGTCCTAGTTCTTTTATACCTCAAATATTTAATGTTTTGTTCAGATTAGAGAATAGTTTCATAAAATTCATTACACTATACGGTATAAATAATGCTCCCATTCTAAAAATTTCAGGCGACTTATGTCAGAAAATAAATAGTAGTGAAGAATATCCAATTTCAATCACTGAAGAAACAAAGAAGCTGCTAAAAATTTTATCAGAAAAATACAAGAACATTCAGAGGGAGATAGAGACTAATCCAATGCTTTTTTTATGTGCCTTTTTATGCCTAACGGTCGAAACTTCCCTTTACCAAGATGGCCATTGTGAATATTTCAGAATGAATTTATTAGCAAATTTCAAAAAATCCGAGTTTTTTTATTCATACAGTGGAGTTTACAGGCCACTGTGTTTGTTAAATCGTTCAGCACTAAAAATCGATGAAGACCACATGTCATTAGTTCCTGAATTAAACGATTTTATTATCAACAGCCCGAAGCTCATGTTTTTTTTCCTCAAATATGGGTTTAAATTCGATGTAGAAAGAGAAAAATACTTAAAAATTAAACGCTCAAATGATGTTGTCTATGATTTGAAAGGCGTCTTATATGAACGACATTCTGTTTATAGATCATTTTTCATCCAGAACGGTAAAATATACAATCAAGAAACAGGACAAGAAGTGCAGTCTATAGACGTTATTTTCGAAGATAATTTCAGTGGGATACTGATCTATGAGCTAGAAAGTTAGTAAAATATTTTTAAGTACCAATTTGTTTTTTATTCACATTGAAATATTTGTCTTTTTAAGTGAATATTTTTTCTTCAAATTTTTTTATTTTCAATGTATAACAATAATACAATTTCTTGTAAAGCAACATTTCTCAAAATATTGACTGTTTAGTCTTTGATCTTTATGCAAAGCGTATTCTGTGAATGAAGTGTTCCCTTTCATGAAAGAATCAACTCCCAGATTAAGACAAAAAAAACTGTTGTATGAACTCACCCGTCAATTGATTTGGTGCATCAAAATACTTTAGTTGTAACAACAGTAGATATTTTCGTATTTAATCACATTAAACGACAAAAATTATCGATTGAATTTCATTTGAGAAAAATATTTAAATTTCTTAATAAAAGACCGTTTTTCTCTTACCAAAGTATTTAAAAAAATATTTTTTTACTCTAAATTTTATTCTTTTTTATGAAGGGATAAGTAAATTTCTATCTCTAGAAGTATTCCTTTATGCAACCAGAATTTATTCTGTATGTTGCTACAATCTAGCTCTGTTGATTCTAGGAAAAAGAGAAAAACTATGATACATTTCCCAGAAAAAGAATAAGACATTTTAAGAATATACACCGTGCTGAGTCATTCATTTCTCAATGAAATCAGAGAGTTTAAAACAAAATATAACAATAAATTAAAGTCATATCTATTTCAAAGAGTCTTTCTAGAAAAAAAAATAATTTTTATAAGATAGGTTAATCAATTGAAAATTTTACTTCATCATAGTCTTAAAAAATCATAAATCTCCATCAAATCAAAATTCAATTTAATTCTAAACACGTTTTAGTTTTTGAGTACAGGCCCACAGCCGGCAAATTAAAATCATTAATAATGATAAATAAAGAAATTTACAGAATTGAATCTATTAAATATAGTTTTAATCCTTTTTTAAGCATAAAATTAGTTAGCGAATAATTAATATTATTTTTAAAAATTTAACTTAAGAAAATGAGACATGAAAAGATAATGTAAAATGAAAAAATATTTTTGTTTATGATCTAAAGTGAAATCATTTTTCACCGTCTTTTTACTATATTTTCCTACATTAAAATAATTGCTTTGTCTTTAAATCATATTGTTGTCTTATAAAAAATTATATTTCTTACAATAATTCTCTGATTTATGATGAAAAGTAGAATCACTTTCTTAGAAGGTGATAAGATCTCTATATAAACGTTTTAATGATGAACCCCCTACATTGATAAAAGAAAGATATTAGAAATGACATTTATTAATTCATTCCCAAAAGTTCTTATCTTTTTAATCAATGAAACACCTGATTTTCTGAATAACTTATAAGACTAATCTTTCATTTCTACTGTCGTAAAAGAATTTAATTAGAATTTTGCAAGACAGTCTGCAGAAAACACCTCAAACAGGTTCTTTTTATATTGAATAGGGCTCAAAACATTCAGAAACCAAGCCTTATCATCAAAAGTTTCTACTAGAAAGGCCAGTCAAGCAAAAAATATGATTATAGATAAATGTGCTAAAAACGAAAATTATATATCATATTACATGATGTTATCTAAAAAAGATACATCGTAAATATTTACTTATATGCACTTCTTTTCAGATATGTTATAGATTACCTTTATCTCTCATTGAACGATTTTTACTTTTATATGGGTATATGATCTAGAGAATCACTTTGTCACAGAAAAAAAAGGCGCCGAAAAGAAATTTAGTTTCATAAAAGTAAATCATCAAAAAAACGAAGAGTTCTCTCGAGATTTCATTCAAATTAGACTCCACTAAAACATGATCTAGAAATATCGGGTCAATTTACGAACTACTGGAAAAATAAAAGAGATCCGTTCTGAATGTATGTCACTGTGTTTTATAATACAAGGAATAATTACAACTGTAATAATCAAAGATGAATTTCATTTTATATAAAATACCGAGTTTTCTTCAATATACGCATTCAGTGGGAATATTTTTCTCGAAGTAATGTGCAATATTAAAAATTATTTCCATATGCTCTTTAACAATAAATTCTTTCTTTTTTGCTCGAAAATTCAAAAATTTGTCACATGCTATTTCAATCAGAATATTTTTCAAACATCCAAGTCTAATACATGATATGATAGTGATGGTGAATGCAATTTTCACCAAATATGATCTGAGAAATCATCAAAGACAATGATTTCCTCTCATTAAATTTTTATTTTCAATGTATAATTTTATGCTATATCACAAAAATGTAAAATTTATTTCAATTTTTTGTAAAATCGCAAATTAAATGAAAATTCGAGGCAACATATGTGATAGGCAGTTAACCTATCACTGATTGATAGGGGTCTGTGGTCATAAATATCGCAAATATTTTACCCCCTAATCAATCATGAAGAAACACACAGCAAATAAATTGCTAGTACCACTGATCTTTTTGGTCAGGCAGTAGAAGCCGACCACAACATATAATTCATGAATGAAATCTAACTTTAATCAAGTCAAAACTGTTATGTGAAGAATTGAGAAATTCTTTTGATAAACAAATCATCGACTTTTGTTGTAAAATGGTTAATTCACAATTATAACCTTTTTAGTTTGATCTATAGAAAAAAACATTTCACAGGAAGCAATTTTCATTTCATAAATCGATTATCATCAAATACAGTGTCAGTAAAGATAACAATCATACATCATAAAAGACAACGAGAACAGTTAGAAATTACTGTATAGCAGAAGACAGATCTAAATAATCATCATACCTGGATACTGGCAATAAACAAGGCTACAAAAAAACTGATTAATTATAATTTTTCATGGCAACACTTCTCATTCCAGAATCTCACACGTTGTCATCTCAAATTCTACTCGTGAATCTCAAATGAATTTTGTTCAAGAATCATCAATATATAGGAAAAAGTTAAAACATTTGGCTGACAATGAATAACAAGACTGTTTTGATTTGTTCAATACTCATACAGTTGATTTGTGTCAAAGCATCAGAAAAGAATCACATTCTACACAAAACAAAAATTTGTTTTTGCCGTATATTTTTGAACCTCTGTACGATATCATTGGCTATAAAGCAGATTTCAAGAAATTCCTGACAGTGATCTGGGCATATTGTAAAAAATTGACAAAAGAATACTGAAAAACATGAATTTTTCTTTTAATGAAGTTCAGTTTTTTACTCTTATACTTTTTTGACACTTTTTTGCTTTTCACATATGCAACCAAATAAAGACAAAAAATTGATAGAATCATATCAAATATTTAAAGTAATAGCAAAATGTATTACATTGTTTAATTTAAATTTAGTTTTAATTTATTGAACCTGAAAATATTTCATGAGAACACACAGATAGGTAAAATCATCCATCCAGAATACACACGGATCGAATGTTGACTGTTCGATATCATGTGTAGAATCAAAGTCTAGATTTCCCTTCTCTGGTCTACTTTCTTATAATAATAGTTGCTTAAAATTTTATAAATTGTAAAGATCACGATCATAGGACTACCCCCAATGACCAAACATTGCCAGTTGCCACTGATCATTTTGAGATGGTTAAATGATTGAGATGTGCTCTCTATTGTTTCATTTTTTGTGTCACCCAGAACTGTTGTTGTACATTTTTGAGTTGAAGGGGCTTAAAATGACTCTATATATGACTCTATATGACAATATTGCGTATCTCTGTTATAAATCGAGAGCAATAGAAATATATAAAATAGTTGATGTTTGAGGAGTTTGATTCAAGATATAATCTGAGATTCAATGAAAAAAATGATAAAATACAAAAACATACCCTTTCCTGTTTGGGAAACTAAATGATGTAAATAACAACGGGTTGATTAAATTTGAGAAGTGTAGTGCAAATGAATACTCATTAAGAAGTTAAACAACTGTCTAAAATATTTTTTGTTCTTATAAAATGTTTCTTGTTCTTATCTGACTCTATTTTAAAACTTTCTATCTGTACTAACAGCAAAATTGGACCTTAAAGTATTTGCGTCATTTTTTTGAGGCTTCTAATAGAATCTTTCGAAATTCTTCTTTTGAAAAACAATCTCTTGATGATAAGACTTTGAGTAAGAAATTGCGTTCTCTTTTATTCATATTTTGTGTTGTGATTTTTCCATTTCTTAGATTGTGCCAATCTGGGCCATTAGATGGTAAAATGATTCCCTCTGTCAACTCAAGCCAAACAAGCACAAGACTGAAGAAATCTGAAGAGAAGTCTGAATGGCCATCGAGCACTTCAGGTGCTAAATATCGTGGCGTGCCTTCATAGATCATTTCGTCATTTATGTACCTTGAAATGTTGAAATCACCAAGAATGATTTTCAATTTGGTTGTTTTATCAGATTGAAAGTTTTGATACTTTAATAAATCATCTGAAGCCAAATCAGAATCTAAAGAATTATTTTCTTGAATCTGATTTTGTATTTTATTTGACTGGCTTTGGTTTGTAAGAAAGATGTTAGCTGGTGCTATGTCGCCATGTATGATTCCGTATTTTTCTAAAGCATCTAAAGCATTGAGGATATTGATCATGATCTTACTGATTAACTTGTCTGAGAACATTTTTTTCTTCTTGATATACACAAATTCTATAAGATCTCCAAGAGATCCAAAATTGCAGTGCACTGTCTCAATATACAACCGATCATTGTAGATCCACGAACTTCTCAGCTGTAAAATGCCGGGTTGGCCAATCAAATTTTTCAATATTTCTATTTCTTTGAGCATATTTTGACTCACAGGTGTTTTCGATATTTTTAGTGCAAAATGTGTGTGTGAATTACAATATCGTTTGTCAGAGCTATTCTCATTGAGACAATCAATCTCTGAACTCTTTCTAAGAATGTCGTTCATGTTTTTGTCTAAATTGATTTTTTGATTTGTATGTCTGCAAATTTCATAAACATTGAAAAAATCGCCCTCTGCCAGTTTTTTGATCGGTGAAAAGTATAAAAGACCATCAGGATTGCCATAGAGCACATTAAAACCACAATTCACACTTTTGTTGAGTGAATGTCGTCGAGGCGTATTTGGTGCTTTCAGATTATCAAATGGCAGAGAATTTCTTTTTAATGGAAACGATGGAAGCATTTTTTGATGACTCGACGGTTCTTTTTTAATTTACAAGGGCTGTCACACATGTTCATTTTTGACGGCAAAATTTCAACAACTAAAAAGTATTATTTTATAAAATGAAACTATAATTTATATTATATAAATTCAATTTATTGTTATATAAAATTTTATTCAGCACAAAAATACTTTTAGAGAGCCACTTCATTGAAAATATTTTCAAATGGTGTAATGGCTCATCCCATTGCCCTGCATATTTGTTAATCAAAACAGTGTGCAGTTTTTTTGCTTCCTCAAGTAATCTAAGACTGCTTTCAATCTTTCTGGTCTCATTTTTTTAATTAATTTTCTTGTTTGATTAGGTTTTTCAATCAAACCAATGAGCTGACTTTTTTTCTTTTCACTGAGATCTCGAATAATTTTCTTTATCAGAATCATCGAGTCCATATTTTTCTTGAGATCTAGACAAGATATTGGTTTCAGGTATTGATTCCTCATTGAAATGTCGTTTAAAGATTAACTCTTAGTTGATTGTTTAAACAACAAAAACGGACTAAAGAATTTACACCTTAAAGATTTACAACATTTTGTTTAAAAAAGGTTCAATATACTGTTTCGATATAGTGACTGATCAAGAGTTGTCAAATCAATATGTATGGTATTTTGCAAAGATTGACAATGTTTCTGTTCAATTTTGACTAATAAACTTTGATTTTCTGTTGCTGTTTTTTACTTGAGCTCAAAAACCGATATACTTCGTATGTATTTTTTTCTGTCTTAAAAGTGAAGCATCTTTCCTCTGAAAAAATACTGTCTCTTTTCTTTTGATTGGGATTCTGCACAATTTGCTTCAACTTTGGTAAGCTGAGTCAAAAAGTTTAGTAGTTCGATGGAGATCCTCAAAATTATAAACTCTCTTTGTTGGATAAAAATTAGAATTTTGATCGATACTGAAGTCATTTTTTGGAAAATCGAATGCTGATGGTTTTAGATTCTCTTATTTTGCAATATTCTCAATCTATTGATCAATTTTGTCTTGTTATGTCTTTAAATGTCATTTTTTATTGTTTTATGTATGTAAATTCTATTTTTCATGATCTAAAATCTACCAGTGTAAAATCTGAGATATTTCAAAAGAGATGCACGTAATTTTTATCAATTCAATAAATCAAATATTTCTTTTCTTATTTTATTGCGGTTTCAATTTTGTTCCACAAATGAGTTGTTTGATTTGAAGCTGTTTAATAATTTTGTTCTGGAATGTCTTTTGTTTGAAATTTATTTTATCAAGTATCTTTTAAACCATTGTTTTTTTTTAAATCAACATCAGTTTGATTTCACCACTAGATACGATGGTTTCAATATGATATGTTCTCATTTAATTGCTTTTTTTCGTAATTCTCTTTTTCAGCATTTCAAATCTGCTGTTTGACTTTTCCAATCAAATTCAAGAAATACCTTAATAAACTAAAAAAATGTTTTTTTCAATAAAAAATCTTTTAACTAGATATTCTGATAAGAATGATGAATTTTCCTTTAAAGTTTCAAAACCTGTCTGTATTTCTGTAACAATTATAGGGGCTGACACTTATCAAAAACATCAAACTTGAAAATAAGATGCAAAATTTGTCTGTTATTTAAAAATTTATAAATAATTCAGAAATGTAGAACCTATAAGCTCAAAGAATGTTTTATTTCCTGAGACAAGTAAAAAATAAGTTCTTTCATTCTCTTGAAAATGATAAAATAACATGTTTACACTGATTATTGAGTCTTAAATTTAACACGGCTTTTAGAAATCAATATATTCAGTAAAATTTTTCTTATGAATGAAAATATCCCTTTCATCTGTAAGATTATTACATTATGATCAACCTGAAAATTATATGGTTATAAAATTCAATATGAATTATAGATTTTAAAGGCACAGATTAAAAAAATGTCAAGATTTGCTTCTCTAAATACATAGCTCAAAAGAATGTAGGATTCATATTTGGTAAAATTTATCATTAAACCACACTTTAATATATGTTCCATGAACATAAACTGTGTGTACCACTATATGGCACATTATCACTAACCTATCAGACACATCAGTTGTTATGTTTCTTATCTATATGAAACACGTCATTATATCCTTATAAAGACTAAGTAAGTGTATGTTAATGAAAGAGTTAAATGAATATAGTTCATTCTACGACATCAACAACATGGATAAGACGATTTTGGCAACTGAAATGGTATGATAAACGGGTCATATAATCAGTGATTCAGAAAATATGTCACGTATGTATCAGTTTAATTTAAATGAATGATTAAATCCTCAATAAAACACATTCTGATATTTAGAATCGCAAAAATCTCATGAATGAACGGTTGCAGATTATTTCCGCAACAGAGGACAAAAAATACTTTCGATTAAAACAGTGTAATTTTAATGGCGTTTTTCGAAATGAAAATCAATAAAAACAATTATATTTTCTCTAAAAATGCGATTCCAGTCGCAAACGGCATTGCTCGTTTAGAATTTGTATTTAAAAGCGTGAAGAATAACTATGAGTATGATCCTTCGTGATTGTTAGACTTTCCATCTGTGTTATGGTGCCTTTATCTCTGTTTTTCTTGATCTGTCGTTTATTTTAGTGATCCTATGAATCTCTTTTTTGATAGTTGACCTATCTGGACGACGTTAACAATGAGTTATAACAAAAGATGATGGGATCTAAAGGGCAATTGCTGAATGACTAACGCAAGATTAAGAAAAAAAATTTTATATGCCGAATTGCTGTACATGAATCACCAATTTACTGCGAAAGTCATTCAAGGTTCAAAAGAATAATGATCTTTAAAGATCATCGTTGCATGAATGATGGTGAACTAGTTCAGATATAAGAGCCAGGTAAAAGGTGAAACTTTAAAACTTCATTTGCAGGTGCATTGTCTTGAGCATGAGTTGGTCATTAATCAGTCAATAATACCTCATTTTCTATTACAGCTCATAATTTGTTGATGAATGACGTCATTATGATAAATTTCCTTTAGAAGCAGAGAATCGTTGCACCACTAAGGATGCTACAAATGACAGAAAAGGTGTTTTCAGCAACAAAGGTATGGCTCTGAACAAGATCAAGAATAAAGTGCCATGCTTAATGTCAGTACTTCATTTTTTGAATTCAAATTCCATACAAGCAGGGCAAGCCTGTCCTTTTTTTGTGCCTGGAACCAAAGCTCTCGGGGTACGGTTACTCTAGGTGAGTAGGGGTCAGGGGGTGAAAATCCCGCAGTACCACCCGAGTGGGGTCCCTAAACACCGCCACGTAGCTTTCTGAACGGACGTAGTAATACGGTACAAAGGTTTCTCATCCCTGGCAAAAAAATCCTTTTGTTTTGGTAATGGTATTACAGGGTTGTTATTGAGACTTGTGACCTTTCGCACAAATGTTAACCAAGTAATGCAGTTTTTAAATAGTTATCATTGTCATGTCGACACATCCCAGTAGTGATATGACGACTGACATGATTGTTTGTAAAGAATCAATTGATAAATTGAGTGATTGTGAAAAAATATAAATACAAAAGTTCAATAAACAAAAAGTATGAGAAATAATTTTTTTTTTCAGAAACCTCAATCGAAGAACGACAATAATGTTGGACATTCGAGAGACAACAACCAGAACCAAAGAAATTTATTTCTACGAGATTCTATGGGATTATCAATAAACCCAATGGAATACGTCAATCATGATGTCATATTATCACGTGAGTTTGATTCTTTTTACTTTTTCAATCTGAACAGATAGTCAACGATTTTGTAATTTTAAATAGATTGTAAATTTCATGATCCAGTACTCCATCATTAAATTACAAGTCTGGATTTTTTTAAAGCTGTTTGATCAAATTTTAATGTTAATAATGTAAATTATGAAAGACATTCTGACAAAATCTACAAAATAACTAGTAATTGCCTGATTAGGTGTGATATAGAGTTATTTTTGTGGTTATTCTTAATTTTTGACATTTTACCTTTGAATAAGACATTTTTTTAAATAATATTTTAATTTGTTTTAAAAAACACATTTATTTTATCAAAAATCAAATTCGATAATGACGTGTTTTTTTTTTATTTTTGTGTCATTTTTGATTAAATCTCTCTCTGGAACAATTCCGATTTAAGTTGAAAATAATGGGAAAAACAATTTGAAAGTGTTATAATTTGTCAATATCCTGTAAATGGCTTTTTTCCAAAAAAGTGATATTTAAATAATGAGGATCTTTTTACCCTAGATTTTTGATGCTGTGTCCAACATTTCAATATATTTACTTGTTGATACAACTCGCTCACACAAGTGATCAAAAAGAACAAAATTTTGTAGACGATTTTGTTAACTTTATTTTTGGCGTCCCCGATCCAAGAGCTAACCAAACAACTGATGAAGAAATCAATATCTTCGAAGAGTTACTTTTTAATCAGATACAAAATAATGATGATCCCAGATGTGAAAAAGTAATACAACTTTTTAATGGTCTGAAGCAAAAAATCGATGTTTATATAAATTTACATCCAGTTCTGAAAAATGATAGGTTAGTGAAACAATTCTATCAGCATTTGGTTGCCAAGACAGTAGCTTTTGTTGAAGAATCTTTTCGGTTACATTATTTTTTCGCAAAATCATTTGATGAACAAGAAAAGTCATTTAATGGTTCTTCGTCTAAAGATCACAACCCAAAAAAATTATTATCAAGAATGGACAATTTTGTGTACAGATTTTTACCATTGTGGTATTCTATTATCGATTCTATCTTTTCTTATTTCTTTGCTATTTACACTTATGAACAAACAGAGATAAACATGAAATCACATGTTGAGATTCTTGAAAATACATATCCAAACGAATTTGCAAATATTTCTCAAAAGACATATAAGGGAGTGCTAAAAATATTCTTTGAAAATGTTTCTCAAGATTTGAAAATGAAAGTGAAAAAAATTTATGGTCAACCACCTAAAGAAGAATCACCGTCTACCAACAATGAAAAAAGTATTATGTATTCTTTTCATATTGAATCTTTTGAACAATATGCTCAAAAACCTGAAGAAATAAAACATATATACAACTGTAAAAAAATTCTCGAACTCTCTGATACAACAAAGCAAAAATTAATATCCTTTTGTCCAGAATTTTATGAGGATGTTTCTGAATGGGTTTTTAATATATTTTTCAAACCTAGAGGGGATTTTGAAAATCTTTGGCATCACAAGTCATCTAGGAAAGTGTGTCCACTATGCTATTTATCAATTTATATTCCAGAGTCAGATTTTAAGCGCTGTCAAGGTGTTAGCTCTCGCAATTGAAAGCAATCAGTAAATTAAAAGCACCAAACCTTGATTTTTTTATTGAAAATACTTTTGTTCTTAAATTCGAGAAAAATCAATTTAAGAAATATCCGAACACAATTATTACAACTGAAAAAAAATCATTCATTAAAAACGTTCATGAAATACTAACTGTGCAATTCTTAGATTTTTTTCTACAAAAAATGTTTCTGTAGATAAATTTTCAATTTCTAAATATAGATTTTGATTATTGAAGAAAAAGGTATTGCCTGTTAGGCAGAGACTGTTTTTAAATGCCAATCCAGAACGCATATATGTTTTTACGACCATATTTAATGGCATTTCAAGTGAAAAGCCCAATTCAATCTTGACTGTTGAATTTGCTGGAATTTCAACTGAAATGGGTGAATAAATGTCATAACCAGCGGCACCTTCTGTTTGTCGCTTTGGTGTCATCAATTCAGGATTTTCTGTATGAAGATTGACTCTCAATTCACTTTGATCTGACATAAAGGGTTAAATCTCAAATTGTTGAATTATTTTTGAGTTTTTTAAATAAATTTGTGTTGTAAAAAAAAAGTTGAATTTTTTTTATTAAATCAATAATAAATTTAATTTTTTGTACAAAAATATATTTATCCGGTTTGTATTCTGATTAATTTTTACTTTATGAGAATTGTAAAAATTTTCAATGACCTGAAATAATGTTTCAAACAAAAAACTTTTATGACAGATTATGATGTTTTTTGCTTTTTATTTCTTGTAATAGGAAAAAACGCTCTATTCAAACTTAAAACACGTGTTTCAGTTACTATTTATCTCCAAGTGAAACTTCAAATTGAAATTTTTGAAAATTATTACCCTCATGCCAAACTATATCATCAAGAGAATAGTTTACTATCCAAAGAAAGCTATGGTGGAAATCGGCCCACCTTCATCAAATAGACATAGAATGAGCCATCATTCATCTCAGGATTCTGATATTGTCTCAAATGAAAAAAACAAAGCAAAAGAATTAATATTGCCAAGTGGTTCAAAAATCACCAGAGAAATGCTCGATCAGATGAATTTTTCAAGCACATCAAGTGAAGAATCTTCTTCTGAAGAATCTGTTGAAGATTTAAAAACCACTCAGGTGCCTATAAAAAATATTGACATGGTTATAGCACAAGAAACCAAAAAAATAGAAACCGAAGAAAAAATGGATACTGAGAGCGAAGAATCAAATTCATCTGACGAAGAAGATGGTATGGGTTTAGAAGATGCTCTAATGAAACAGTTCAATATTGACAATTCAGAAATAGCAGTTGGAATAAAAGATGAACTGCAAATCGAAAATGTTGAAATTCTAGAAGACAATCAAACAAATGAACAAATTGTTGAAAAAAAGAAGGTTGAAATCGAAATTAAACAAGAAGTGGTCGTCAATGAAGGGAAAATAAATCTCGAAAAGATGCTAGAAGTGCAAGAAAAGGTTATTGAAGCAACTTTATCACCAGAAACAACTGTTAAACAACAAACTGAGGAATTAAAAATTGAGAAACCTGTTGTTGCTGAGGCAACTCCTGAAGGAAAAGCGTATGTTCAAAAAGAAAATCAGGCTGAAATAAAAGAAGAGCAGGTCATCAAAATACCCATTGGTTCAGCAAAAAAAGCACCTAAAGAACCCGAGATTTATCAATTTACACCACAATCTATTGATTCACTCCCTGCAAAACTTTTTATAGAAAGAATTCGAGAAGAATTTCATTGTGCATTCGTTGCTAGACAAGGCGATGCACTCGTATTGAACGATCTTTTTAAAAAAAGCTATGCGAAGAGACTTCTAAATATTATTGATGATGAATTGCAACAACCTGATATAACATCAAATTTCGCAAACTCATTGCAAGATCTGAAGGACCATGTCAATCAAAAAAATACTACAAGAAATGATTACAATGTTTCATACACGATTGACAAAATTTTGAGCATCAAAGAACGATCTGAAGTATCAATTACCGTAGATAAGAAAATTTTCTCATCACATTTCAGACGAGAAAAACGAGAAGATGTTGTTAGTTTATTCAGGTTTGAATTGAATAGAATTGCTTGGACTAATGCAAATGGTGTAATTGATAAGATTAAAAAGTTAAAAGTCATCAAAGATTCTGAAATGCTACAACTGTCAAAAATTTTATTTGAGAAGGCAATTGCAGAAGACGCATTTTGTAAATTATACGCCCATGTCCTATATAATCTACATAAAACATTCAAATCAGATGAAGAAAAAAAGCGACACGAGGCACAAACTGTGTTCTTTAATGAAATTATCAAAATGATTCAAGATGTTTTCAATAAGAAAGAAAAATGGGCCTCTCAATTAGATCTTTCATCATATACAATTGAGGAACGACTTTCCTTACAAGATACAATTGATGATGAAAATATAATCAAAGAAGCTAAAAAAGGACGAATGTTAGGAACAGTTAAATTTGTTTCTTATTTATATGCAAATAGTGTGATAGGCTTTAAAGGAATTTCTTTCTGCCTTAATTCACTTATGGATTTCAACGATGAGGAAAAGGTTGAAACTTTGTCGCTTTTGTTAATAAACTGTGGTGAAAAAATTGTTGAATCTGATAAAAGTGCTGAACTGACAAAAATTGTTAACGAACTTAAGAAACCATGGGAATGGTCTTTGCGTATCAAATTTTTGACACAGGATGTCATCAAAAAATGTGAAGACTGGCTTAAATCAAAGAAAAAAAAATCTCCATTCAAAAATGCTTTCTCTGCTTTACAGCAAAATATGGTTAAAACAGGCGAATCTAAAGATGAACCAATCTTATCAGCTAATAAAGAAAACACGCAAGAAATTACTCAGCATTCACCCGATACTGATGCACTAAATCAAGAAGATGATATTTTTGATATAATTGATAAAATATCACGTGTTGTCGAAGATATTCCGCATGTCATAGATTACACACCTCTAGTGGATGAGCTCACAAAAAAGATGAATGATCTTGGGATTGATTTGGTATATAAGGCATTTTTCCTTATGATTCTAGAACATTATGATAATTTTACTGATGATATGAAATTTTTACATTTCTTCTTGGCTGCACACACTTCTAAGCCAACTGATATCACGGCCATCCTTGATGATATTGATGTTAGAGTGCCTGATATTGTGGTAGATTCACCTTTTGCACAGAAAAATTTCAATTTGTTGGTCTTTTCACTGAACAAATGGCTCAAAACAACTTATAGCTTCGATGGATTTGATCCAGAATCAGCACAGAAAAAATATGATGAACTCAAACTCGATGAATAAATTAAATGCCTTTTAGTTCTAAAATCCGGTCTTTTAAACTTATGGATAAAATTTTACATATTTTTTTGTTAATTTTTTGTAAATTTTTTTGTATTTTTTGTTAATTTTTGTATTTTTTGTTATTTTTTGTTATTTTTTTGTTAATTTTTTGTTAATTTTTTGTATTTTTTGTTAATTTTTGTATTTTTTGTTTTTCAAGCTTCCTCTAACCCAAATTTTACATTTTGAAAACTCATTTTTAGATCCGTCAGCATTTTTGAGAAACCACTGAGATAATTTGTCAAGAAATTTGCCCCTCATAAAATGACCGCAACACCAGTTAATTTTGGCTTTCTGATGCGTGTACTTTTAGTCAAAGGTTACATGATCGGATCATTTGATTCACAGACAGTACAAACACTTAACAATGATTTTAGACCGTTGAACATGCGCGTGCGTTTGACTCATCACAAAAACAAATTAATTTTGATCAATACAAACCCGTCCACAATCAAAAACAGTAAAATTATTGAAAGTTTAGATGCCTTTATAACAACCAAGAAAAAATTAAGCAACGAGGCTCTTGATTTATTCATTTCTCTTAATTGGATAGAAAATGAAAAATTCACAGATATTTTCTTTTTGCAAAACGAAGAGTATTTACTTGAAAAATACGATCAATATTTCACAAAATGCAGTATGTGTGATATTTTGATGTATGAACGATCTGAAAATCACAAATATTGCCAAAAGGTTTTTTCTGATCATCTTAGAAATAGCGAAATTGAACAATAAGAAAATATTCAAAAATATCTTAAATTTATGAATTTAAGATATTTTTTTCCAGAAAATATTTTTTCATTTTTAAACCCAACTTTTTAGTTTGAATAAATACTTGTACTTTCATGAATTTTTTGTTTAATTTGACAAAAATTTCATTTCTGGAAATGAATTATCTTTTTTGTAAAATGAATCATCTTTAATGAAAAATGTGTTATCTTTAATGAAAAATGTGTCATCTTTAATGAAAAAAGAGTCATCCTTAATGAAAAATGTGTTATCTTTAATGAAAAGTTTCATTCTTAAAAAATAAATCATCTTTAATGAAAAAAGAGTCATCCTTAATGAAAAGTTTTATTTTTCAAAAAATGAGTCATCTTTAATGAAAAGTTTTATTTTTCAAAAAATAAATTATCTTTACTAGAAAATGTGTTATCCTTAATGAAAAGTTTCATTTTTTATATCAGAATCAAAAATAAGTGCGTTTGCCTCATCATCGACATCAATCTGTTCAATAGCACCCACTGGCTCAAAATAATTATCAATCTTACTCATCGACGCTCTTTCTATGATAGAACACAGCTTCGTGTTGATTTCAGGTTCGGCAAATCCTGTTGCCACACCCTCTTTGATCTTTTTATTGGTTCGAAGGAAATTCTTGTGAAGTATTTTTTCAGGTTTAAATATCTCTGGATGACTGAGAGAAAAACAGAATTTCAATTTTGTTGCAAAATTTCTTTCTCGAAGTAGAATGAAAATAAAAATCTCATCGTGAATCTTTGTGTGTCCGTGCAATTTGCGTGGTATTTTGTTTTCTGTACTAAAACTATCAAATATTTTAACAAGATCTTTCAAATAACTGATATTTTCTGTTTTAAGCCCATTATTATATAATTTCATCAAATTCTGACAGAAATTACGACAATCTAAGTTTAATTTTTTATTTTGTAAACCACTTATAACATTCTCGAAATTGTATGAAATAAATTTTATTTCATTATTGTTTTCAGATTGATTTAGATTACTTTTTAAAAGTGAATCATGTGTTAATCCAAAATATTTATCAATATAGTTAGTAGCACGCCATGATATTTTACCATTTTTTATTTTTTGCAGAAATATAGCAGCTTTTAACATTTTTATACTTTTCCATCCTTTTTTATGAAATATTTTTAAAATTTGTGATAATTTTTTCGGTAAATAGAAAAAATAGTCAAGATTTTGCTCAATATCTGTTTTTTCTGTGATTTCAATTTCTTTAAGCAGTTTTTCAGATTCGATGAACATTTTTTTATGAGAAGGGCAGTAAAATTTGTGAGGTGAGTTTTTCAGATTCGATGAACATTTTTTTATGAGAAGGGCAGTAAAATTCAGTTTTTTTCACTTAAAAAAAGAATCGTTATAAAATAATTTTTATAAAATGTTTAAAAAATAAATTACCCTTATGAACGAAAAATTTCACACACAATACCAAAATATGAAAAAAAACAATAATTTATTAACTTCTTTCAGATCTATCATCACGATCTCTATGATGTCTTCGTTCCCTTTCACCTGTTTGCTGATTCACAATAATGACATCACCTTGTCTTCCGTTTTTGTCATCTTCTGGTATTAATTGTTTTACTAATCCGACTAATAATGTAAGGATTATAATAATAAATATGATTGTGATCCATCCATGTAAAGAAGTAAAAAAATCTTTAAAAAATTCTTCAAACATTTTAAATTAAAAATTAAATTAAAAATAAAATTAAAATATAAGTAAGTTATTGACTGATAAATTTTAAGTAAAATCTTGAAACAGTTTTAAAAATGATTTTTCAGATCAGAAACATGTTACAAGAGTTTGAAAAAATATTCTTTAAAGTATAACAATTTATAAATTTTATTATTCATTTTTGTAGAAATTCTAGTATCATCTCAGAATGTAATATTTTTACTTCGCCAACAATGATTTTATTTGCATGTGAAACCTGAAATTTTCCTAATGTAGAAAATTTTAACCCCATCAGAAATGTTTGTGTTTTTTGAATAAGATTATTTAAAAAATAAAAATATGATCCTACTTTTAAAAAAATCTAATTCTTTTGATCATACGTTAAAAATGAGTTTTAAAAACATGATCCTACTTTTATTTTTTAAAAATATGATCGTACTTTTAAAAAAAATCTAATTCTTTTGATTTAAAGTTTTAGTTTTAAAAGTTTGTCAATTAAAAATTATCAGTTCCAACAATATTATCACTTTGAATCAATGAAAATATTGAACTCCTTCCATTTAAAATAAATACAGCTAAAATTTTCATTAAACAATAAAATTATTTCAATTTTTCTTAATAAAAATACCTCTATGAATTTTTTCAACTCTTGCTCCCGCCCGTGTACTTTCATCTGTATCACGACCTATCATCATAAAAAGTGGGTCTTTTTCAGATTCTTCTTGATTTAATCGATCAAACATCCATTCCATATCCTTAACCATTTCAATAAATAAATCTTCAACATCTGTTGATATATAAATACGACCATTCTCTTTTAAAACATATTCAAAATATGGTACTGTAACTCTTGTAACCATTCTTACCTTTTGTTTACGTTTTTTAAAATGTGGATCAGGAAAAAGTATAAAAATTTTTTCAAGTGATCTCTTATTAAAAAAATGTGGAAAAAATAACATTGCATTTGTACTAAAAATATCAATATTTTTGAGAATCTGTTTACTATTTTCAATAATTTGATTTGATGAGTTAATTCTATATTCCAATAAATTACTTTCAGTTGGATTTTGTCGTAAGAATAAAATTTTTTTTGCCACAAATTCTTTTACTTTTTCTCGTATTTCCATTCCATAAATAATTTTTTCAGGATATTTTAGACCTAATCTAATTAAAAATTTTCCGTATCCACAACCTATATCAACAAAATCAGCTGCTGGTCTAACAAAATCATCTGGAATAAATTTTTCATTTTGTTTATATGGATTAACATGTGCATGTTGTCTAAAATCCCTTTTCTTTGGATTTTTAACTAAAAGATAAGTCTGTCTTTTATTATTTATTTCTGATTGCTGTTTGTCCAACATTAGGTAAACTTAATAATTAATAAAGTTAAAGTTGTTTTTTATAAAATTTATAAAGTTGATTTTTATAAAATTTATACTTGTTTTTTATAAACTTAATTAAGTTGATTTTTATAAAATTTATAAAGTTGATTTTTATAAAATTTATACTTGTTTTTTATAAACTTAATAAAATTGATTTTTATAAAATTTATACTTGTTTTTTATAAAATTTATACTTGTTTTTTATAAAATTTATAAAAAGTTGATTTTTACTTTACCCAGGGCAAAATCCGATGATTTTTAAAAATTTCTTTTCTCAGCCCCTTCATAATGGAAAAGACTGTCGAACCACAAAACGAAAAAACAAAGGTTAAAAATAATCCTGTTATTGAAAAAAAGAAACCAATTGCTAATGATGAAACAATTTTAAAAACTGTTATTTTGGATTGTACCAATTGTACAAATGAATCACTTTTTGAAATTTCTGATTTACAACAATTTCTTAAAGAAAAAATCAAGATTAATGGACAAATAAATCAAATAGGAAAAAATGTAACTTTTGAAATTGAAGGAAACACTCTTAAATTATCTTATTATAAATTTATTTGTAAAAGATATATTAAATATCTTGGTAGAAAATATTTAAGAGCTAAAAAATTAAATACTTGGGTAAGATTAATTGCATATTCAAGAGAAGGTTATAAATTTTCATTTTATAACATTGATAAGGAAGGAGGTGCTGAGTAATTAAAGGAGAAATTTACTTTAATTGCTAAATATTTAAAAATTATTCTTATTTAAAAAATTATTCTCACTTTTATTGTTAAAAAATTATTCTTATTTAAAAAATTATTCTCATTAAAAAATTATTCTCACTTTTATTGTT
The DNA here is from genome assembly GCA_001432165.1 of Pseudoloma neurophilia. Taxonomy (NCBI): domain Eukaryota; kingdom Fungi; phylum Microsporidia; genus Pseudoloma; species Pseudoloma neurophilia. Next base: position 25,091 of record LGUB01000010.1, read on the forward strand.
AAAAAATTATTTTTCTTACTTTTAAGATTCTAAAAATATTTCATTTTATATGTCTGTCGGACCTGCCCCGAATGGCTGGTCGACTTAAGAGTTTGAAATACATAAAACTTTAATTAAATTGTATTGAGGTCTTCCTATATTATTATATCTTTGGTTTGGTCTATCAGTCTCTCTTTGTAATGATTTGTTATAATTATACTTCATTGTTCTGGTGGGGTTATAAAGGAAATTCTCTTTTTAAAGACTTTCACTTTTTTGGATATAAATTTAATCTTAGAACACGTCATCACTGATGGAGCAATCGTGTATGACACTGTCGTTAAATAAAGTAACTTTTTATAATATTTTTACTAACTTAATCTTTATAAGAATGTAAAATTAGATAATTTATCTATGATAATATATTTTTAAATAAATTTGAAACATTAACAATGCGAAAAAGTTCATAAAACATATTTTTTAAAATATGCATAAAATACAAAATATTTTTAAAATACTTTTAAAATATGCATAAAATACAAAATATTTTTAAAATATGCATAAAATACTTTTAAAATACAATACACTTTTAAAATACAAAATATTTTTAAAACACTTTTAAATACATCAAAATACATTAAAATACATCAATATATTCATAAAACACTTTTAAATACATTAAAATATTCATAAAATATTCATAAAACACTTTTAAATACATTAAAATACAATAAACTGTTAAAATACTTAATATTACCTACCTGATTTATTCTAGAATTCGTTCTTGTTTAAACCATTGTATATTTTTATTATTTTTATTAATATATAAACTGTGTATTCTATTGTTTTTCATTTGTTTGGCTGTAATACGATTTTCTTTTTTTAAACAATCTAAAATTGTCTGTTTTAAATAATCATCTGAACATTTTGGTACATCCTCAATTTTTTGATGAACAATCAACCTTCTTAACTCCATTTTTGTTTCTGCTTCAAATGGTCTTTCTAATGCTATAAGTTCATACATTAAAACTCCTGTTGACCAAATATCTATAGAATAATCATATTTTTCTTTTTTTATAATTTCAGGTGCCATATAATACGGTGTTCCTACAATTATATTATCATGAATATTTTTTTCATCCATAATTTTTGAAAGTGAAAAATCAGCAATTTTTATTAAAATTAAAATTCTATTACGATTAAAAAATCTACTTAATAAAATATTAGCTGGTTTTATATCACGATGTAATATTTTTTTAGATTGTAAATATTCCAATCCATCAACTATTTGTGCAAAAATTGACCATGAAATATTCCTTTGAATTCTTAAATTTTTTTTACTAAGAAATTTTATAAGTTTTTCTAAATCTCCATAATTTGCATATTCCATATAAATATATTTACCATGTTTTTTTTCTATTGAATGATAAAATGAAATTATTCTTTGATGATGTATTTTATGTAAAATTTTTATCTCTTTTTCTGCATATTTTAAATTTTTAAGAGAAATAGTTTTACAAACAAGAAATTTTGGTTGTTTATCTTTTGTTTTTAATAAATAAACATTTCCATGTGTACCTGAACCTAATTTCTGAACATATTGTAAATATTTTTCGTCTACCATTATATTTTTAAATTGATTTTCTTAAAAATTAGTGTTTATGCATTTTTAAAAAAGTATTTTTTAAAAGTGTTTCTTTTGGTATTTTTTAAAGGGTATTTTTTTAAAGGCCATTTCTTTTGGTATTTTTTAAAAGTATTTCTTTTGGTATTTTTTAAAAGTGTTTCTTTTGGTATTTTTTAAAGTATTTCTTTTGAAGGTATTCTTTTAAACACCTTTTCTTTTAAACCTTTTAAAAACATTTTCTTTTAAACCTTTTAAAACCCTTTTCTTTTAAACCTTTTAAACACCTTTTCTTTAAAAACCTTTTAAAAACCATTTCTTTTCAAAAGACCTTTATGTAAAAAGACCTTAAAATTTATCAAGATCTGAAAAAATACCTGTTTTAAGATTTTATTGGTTAATTTTATTTTTTATCAAAATATCGATCAGTAAATTTTAAAAGATAAATTTATTTATTTCTTAAAAAATTTAAAATGAAAATTCTTGTTCATCAAAATCAAAACATTGTTTTAAAATCAATATAAAAAATTTAAAGCTTTTTTTTTGTTTATCAGACATGTGTGAGACGACAACTAAGTTTCAGAATAAGAATTTTAACAAATTGAACTCTGAATTTGAAAAAGTGACTGAAAATAATAATTCAAATGGAAATGAGAATGAGAATAATAATTCAAATGTTAATTCAAATGAGAATATTTCAAATGAGAATAATAATTCAAATGAGAATATTTCAAATGAGAATAATAATTTAAATAATAATTTAAATTCAAATGATAATTTAAATTCAAATAATAATTTAAATTCAAATGATAATAATTCTATTAAAATATCACAATGTAGTCATTTAGGTGGCCATATACAAGTAGATAGAGATATAAGTGAAATTGCTAAAATTATGGCAATAATTTCAATTTTCTGTTTATTAGAATTATGGGGTCATTGGCATTCTAACAGTTTGTCACTTTTAGCAGATTCTGTTCACTTATTTGTTGATATTTTAGGATTCGTTGTAAGTTTAGTTTCTTTAAGTTTAACAAAATTAAGTAAAAATAGTAGATATATGTTCGGATATCATAGATTTGAAGTTATTGGTGCACTTTTTTCAATTTCATTAATTTGGATTGCTACTATTTATCTTATTTGTGAATCAATAAATAGATTAAAAAATCCTAAAGAAATTAATGAGAAAAGTTTTATTATGATAGCTATTGTAGGTTTTTTAGTTAATTTATTTTGTTTACACAGTTTACATCGTAATGATTGTCAAAATACTGATGTTAAAAATTTAAATATGAAAGCAACTTATGTTCATATTATAGGAGATCTAATTCAATCAATTGGTGTACTTATTGCAAGTACATTAACATTCTTTTTTCCAAAAATAATATTTTTTGATATAGCAGCAACTATGATATTTGCTATAATTGTTATTATATCCACATTTTATGTAGTTTCTGAAGGAATGAGAATACTTTTAGAAACTTGTCCAGATAAAATTGACATTAAAAAATTAGAATCAGATATTTTAAAAGTTAAAAATGTATTAGAAATAGAAGATTTGAAAGTTTGGTCTATTAGTGTATCAAAATCAGCAATAACCTTAAAAATAAAATCAAAAGATATAAAATTGGATGAACATCATACTCTTTTAAATAATTTAGAAAAATTATTAAGTAAAAAATACGATTTTTCTTACTCTACGATACAAATAAACAGTTCTGAACATGGATTTAAGCCATTCTCAAACTGTGATGAACAGAACTGTGATGAACAGTGTTCTTCATATTTAAATGAACATTGCGTACAAATTGAATGTGAAGACCAGCCTAAATAAAAATAAATCACATTAATAAATGAAAAGACATATTTATTATACTTTTTGTGTTTCTATTCTAAGATGTTTTTACTGTGTGGTACATTTGATTTTTAATTTAGGATGTTTTTACTGTGTCGGTTGTGTTTTTATTCTAATTTAAGATATTTTTGTGGTACTTTTGATTTATAATTTAAGATGTTTGTGTGGCACTTTGATTTTTAATTTAGGATGTTTGTGTGGTACTTTTGATTTATAATTTAGGATGTTTGTGTGGTACTTTTGATTTTTAATTTAAGATATTTTTGTGGTACTTTTGATTTTTAATTTAAGATGTTTGTGTGGTACTTTTGATTTTTTTGTCATTTCAAATTAATATCGATTAAGGGCCTGTGCTTTGCATCTAAAAGGATATTTCAGCAAAGAATATCTTAAAAATAATCTATGAAACAAATGGAGGTAACATGAATCAAAATTGACCACAGAATCAACGATGTTGAATTATCACTTTTGAAACCTTTGCACTACGTTTGTGTTAAATTATCACTTTTGAAACCTTTGCACTACGTCTGTGTTAAAATATCACTTTTGAAACCTTTGCACTACGTCTGTGTTGAATTAACACTTTTGAAACCTTTGCACTACGTCTGTGTTAAAATATCACTTTTGAAACCTTTGCACTACGTTTGTGTTAAATTAACACTTTTGAAACCTTTGCACTACGTCTGTGTTAAAATATCACTTTTGAAACCTTTGCACTACGTCTGTGTTGAATTAACACTTTTGAAACCTTTGCACTACGTTTGTGTTAAATTATCACTTTTGAAACCTTTGCACTACGTCTGTGTTAAATTATCACTTTGTAAAAACCTTTGCACTACGTTTGTGTTAAAATATCACTTTTGAAACCTTTGCACTACGTCTGTGTTGAATTAACACTTTTGAAACCTTTGCACTACGTCTGTGTTAAATTAACACTTTGTAATTTGAGAATGTGTAAATAATTCAAAAATAAATAACTTGATATATCATTCGTTAATCCTTTTCAATTTATCAAAAATATGTCATTTCTTTTCAATTTTTACAACCCTTAGAAATGTCCGTTCAATCAATTGAAACATTTTTGCAGAATTTAAAAATATCAGAAAAATTAAAAGATCAACTTATTGGCAAAGATGAAACTATTTATAATCTTAAAAAGATCTCAGAATATCAAATGATAGACAAAAATCTATATTACAATTTGGCAATAAAGATGAAAGGTCTTAATGATGATCAGGTGAAAGATTTAGCTCTCTGTATCAGCAAAGATCTAATTTTTAATGAAAATATGCTTGTAAAAGGCATTGAGCTTCATTTAGAAAATTCTGTGATCCTTAAATCTAATTATGATAAATTATCTGAATATTTAAAAACCATTTCATTCGATGAAAAAAAACTTTTAAAAGTACTAAATGATTCTGATAATCTTAAAGATGCAATGACTACAATCAATAAAGACAATGAGATGGTGTTCTATGATCCTAAAAAGGTTATTGAATTTTTAAAGGCAAATAACTTACAAAGTACAAAAATTAAACGTAAAGGCATTTTAAATGAAGGTGAACTCAGAAAATTGCACAAACCAGGTGAGAATCCACAAAGTGATCCAAAATTGATGGAAGAACATCTGAAAAGAACTGGTGGTAAAATAATCACACGTTTTCCACCTGAACCAAATGGTTTTCTTCATATTGGTCACGCTAAAGCAATGTATCTTGATTTCAATTACGGTGATGAATGCATCTTGCGATATGATGACACAAATCCTAAGAATGAGTCTCCAGAATATTATAAATCAATTTTAGAAGATGTGGAATGGATGGGATATAAACCATCAAAAATTACAGCAGCATCAGATTATTTCGATCAACTAATTGATATGGCAAAATTTTTGATACAAAAGGGTCGTGCTTATGTTTGCCATCTATCAACTGAAGATATCAAATCTCAAATCATATCACCTTTTAGAGACCGACCTGTCGAATTGAACGCACAAATATTTCAAGAAATGATCGACGGAAAATGGAAAGAGGGTAGTGCTATACTTCGTCTTAAAATGGATATGGACAGCAAAGACATGATGTTACACGATCTTATCGCTTATAGAATTATCGATCATAATCATTATAGAGCAACAAAAAAGTATTATGTATATCCATCTTATGATTATACACACTGTGTCAATGATTCAATCGAAGATATTACACATTCTTTTTGTTCAAGAGAATTTTTCACCAGAAAATCATCTTATTATTGGCTGATTGACGCTTTAGAAATTTACAAGCCAGTTCAATGGGAATTTTCTAGGCTCAATATTTCCAACACAATTCTATCGAAACGAAAATTAAATAAACTTGTCAATAAAGGCATCGTAATGGGATGGGATGATCCACGTTTATTTACAATAAGAGGTCTTAAGAGACGAGGTGTACCACCTGAGGCAATCAAAAAGTTTGTTGAAAAGGTCGGAATAACTTTTAATGAAACAATCATTGATGTAAAAATCTTTGAACATGTTTTACGACAAACACTTATGGACAAACCAGTACATCATGTGATTTTTAATCCCATCAATCTAAAAATTGAGGCAACCCAAGACGAACAGACCAATAACATTTTTATCGATGGTGGTGATTTCTTAGAAAATGCACCTTCTGATTATCTCAGATTGACACCATCACAACCAGTTGGTCTGGTAAACAAATTTACAGTTGAATATGTTAAAAAAGAAAACGACAAGATCATTGTTAGAAAAACAGATCAAAAATGGGGCAGCAAAGTACAATGGTTGGAAAATGACAATGTTAAATTCATTGTTCGAGAATTAAGTCCACTTTTTAACAGCTTCAATCCAGAAGAGGGTGAATCTTTTATGGATGACATCAATCCAAATTCAATGGAAATTATAGCGGGTTATTCGACCGAAGCAATCAAAAATGTAAAAATTGGAGAAACTGTGCAATTCTTCAGAAAAGGCTGGTATTGCAGGGATCAAGATGTTGATGGACAGATTGTTTTCAACAAAACAATCGATATGAAAAGATAAACCTGTTTTTTTACTTTTATTTTATGGTTTTATTATGATCCTTTTATTTGATAATTTTTTAAAATACTTCGGTCAGATGGCTCAGGCCAATTTTTTTTCATCTTGATTTATTGTGCTTGTATGGTGAGTTTTTAAATCTGTGTTGTTAAAAAAAGTTTTATAATACTTTTTTAGTTTTACAGTACTTTTATAATACTTTTTTAGTTTTACAGTACTTTTATAACACTTTTTTAGTTTTACAGTACTTTTATAATACTTTTTTAGTTTTTTAACACTTTTTTGGTTTTTTAATACTTTTGTAATACTTTTTTTAAAACAACACTTTCAAAATAATGACGGTTCAAAAATTTTCATCGTTTAAATTGTGGAAAATCGTTATTCTTATATCCTTTCTGCGACTCCCAAAAGTCTTTGATGATTTCTTTTGGTTTCTTTTTTAAGAGCCTTTTCATCGTTTTTCTGTCAATTTCAAATTCAGTTGACATTTTTGGATACAACTCTTGTTGTTTGATTTCTTTTTTTGTCAGGTTCTTTTCAAATATAAAAAATCCATCACGTGATTTTTGTATTTTTTCATCAAAAAATGGATTATGAAATTCTCTAGGTTGATATTGCAGTTTCTTATGTTTCCAAAAAGATGGTACTGGAATAGATCCGGGTATTGCCTTATTTTTATTGTGTAAAATTGGATTGACACATCCGATATCTTCAAATTCGACCAGTGAAGGATATGGACATTCTAGAAGTAATTGTTCATATTTTTCTTGATTTTTTGCTTGTTTCCTTTCTTTTCGATTGAGTTTTATCGGATGGTCTTTTTTTGAATCATTTGGATGTTCTAAAATTGAATTAGAAAAATATCGATTGTTCATTGTAAACTCGATTTCATTGCTTGATTTTTCTTGCTGTGTTGACTGTTGATCATAAAAAGAGTCCTTTTTTATCCTTTTTGTCATTTTTAAGAAGGGTGATGAAAAACGCACTATTCCAACACAAGTTCACCAAAGTGTATTGTTTGTTTTAAAAAGGCAAAGTAAAACGTACTATTTCAACACAGGATCACCAAAGTGTATTGTTTGTTTTAAAAAGGCAAAGTAAAACGTACTATTTCAACACAGGATCACCAAAGTGTATTGTTTGTTTTAAAAAGGCAAAGTAAAACGTACTATTCCAACACAGGATCACCAAAATGTATTGTTTGTTTTAAAAAGGCAAAGTAAAACGTACTATTTCAACACAGGATCACCAAAGTGTATTGTTTGTTTTAAAAAGGCAAAGTAAAACGTACTATTCCAACACAGGTTCACCTATTTTGTGTTTTAAAAAGGCCTATTAACCCTGGCCTAATATTCAAACACAGGTTCACCAAAGTGTATTGTTTGTTTTTAAGAATAAATTTGTGTATACAATACAAGAAGTCAAAATTAATAAATATCAAGACAAATAATAAGATTTATTTTTATCGATTCAAATGTGATCGAAAGTTTGAGCCACGTGGTTGAACCATTTCCATGAATCTTTTTGTAAAAATTGAGCTTTTACTCCGTTTA
>LGUB01000011.1:0-31503 GCA_001432165.1 Pseudoloma neurophilia
TCCTTGGAGGGGAGTCCCATGTTGATGCAAATCAGCGCGTCCAGGTCACTGTGGCATCCGTCACATACCTTTCCCTAATCGTTCCTTTTCGTGCAAGAGTGATTGACACTCTTACACAATAAGAACCTCCATGAACCAACGGTCAGATGGCCATGGTTGCTCTGACGAGCAGACCGGTTTGTTCTTTTCTCATCTGTTTTCCTGTTTTGATTGTGTGTATGGTGAGTTTTTCAGAATAAATTTGAGTTATTAAAAAAAAAAAACTGATTATACGACTCGTTGGACGGAAGCTAAACCAATAAAATACAAAACAGCAAAAAAAATCGCACGTTTTATTTTCGAGAACATATTTTTACGCCACGGTTCACCGAAAGTATTGATTTCAGATCAGGGGACAGAATTTCTAAATGACATCGTTGCAAATATTTGTACTCGAATGAACACTAAACATTCGATTGCTTCAGCGTATCATCCACAAACCAATGGAGTGGCGGAGAGATTCAATCGAACCTTTGTTTTGAAACTTGAAAAAACAATAAAAAGTGATGTGGCGGATTGGTCAAATTGGGTCTCTAGTGCTCTATATTTTTACAATATATCAACAATTATGAAATTGGGAGCGTTACCATTCAAGATATTATATGAAAGATATCCATATGATTTTACCTTATCAAGACTATTAGGCTCAAAGTTTAAGAGCGTGGTATTAGAAGAAATAGACAGGATAAGAGCTGGACAAATCCAAAAGGTTATTCAAATTAGGAACAATGAAATAGCCGGTTGTAGGCCAGACGAAAGTCCTGATGATTTAGTGGTTGGACAAGTTGTCCGGAGAAGAAAAACACCATCAGAACAAGGTTGTAGGTTGGTGCCGTGCTGGACAGATCCGTGGTGGATCACCAAAGTACTCGGTAAAGGTTGTTACTGGATTCAAGGGGTGAGCGGGAGCACTGATAAAGTAAATCTTAGAGATATTGATTTGTTGAAGATTAAGAACTGGAATTTACCTTGGGGGAGAGGGTAGTGTAGTCCGTATAAGATTGTGCTTATGATTGGTTGCTGATATGTCATATAATGACATATGACCAATGGGCATGAAGGGAGAACCCTTTATGTCTATATAAGCACAGTCAAAGAATAAAGTACCCTCTAAGTATGAAAAATTATTCTTTATTCAAAAGTACTCAATCGCGGGAAGCTTCGGTTAACAATTTTTCTTAGAATAACGCTCATTTAATGTCGCACGCGCAACGTGCAAAGAGTGTGCATATCCTGCAAAAAGGGGTGAAAAATAAAAAAAAAAAAACAGGCTTATTGATGGAACCACGCTAATTTTATCCTATTACATGCAACTTTTTTCGATTCTTTAGTGCAATTATCTGAAATAAGCACAAAAGTGTTTAAAAGAATGCCAATTATACTGAAATTATCATGAAAAAACATGTCAATTTTTGACGCTTAATGATTGATTATCATCAAAATATTTTTTCAGATAAACAACATTGTTGATTTTAAATATGTATTTTGATACGTGTGCTGAAGAAATTCTGTTCATTTGATTTGAATATTCTATACGCGGAATGTGGCAGGGTATTTTCCCTTGAGAAAAATTTAATAATCGAACTGTGTCCTGTAACTTTAGACTTCTAATTTAAAGAAGATTTTTTTGTAATTATTTTCAATTTACTGTGTTAATCAGGTAGATCCAGATATGTCATAATATACTCAAAAACAGTTGTTTGGTCGCTAATTGGTTTAATTCTCCTTGTTTTCAATGTTTTTTCTTCTTGGTTTTTTGGATGTGCAAGTTTTTTTTGTTTTATTTTTGCAGTTTGTGCTGAGTGGACTGTGCATTATCGTCAAAGACTGCCTCATTACCATAATATTCTTTTCATGAATATTTTTCTTTAATGATATCATTATTTTCCATCGAAAGAGAGATATCCGAACTGTTTTTATTCTCAATGGCATTATCGATTTGTTCGATGCTAACACTCGATAAATTATTGGTTTTCGATAAAAATAAAGGGTAAAAATAAGATTTTTTATGTGATGAATGAAATAGTGTTATTATAATCAATGACCGTTTTCTTAATAATGATTATCTAAACTCTTCTTGTTTATGTAAATTTTTTGAGAAAAATCTTGGTATGTGTTTGATTTAAGCGCTCTATTTCACCATTAATTTGTGGTTAGCACGGTCTTGAACAAATCTTTCAATTTTTTGGTTCCAAAAACTTTTCAATTTCCTGCGCAATAAATCCGATCCGTTATCGCTTTAGACCATTTTAGTATCACTATAAGTATTAAAGATTACTGATAAAGAGATTGCAATGTTGTCAGCTGTCTTTGATTTAATCTTTTGTGCAAAAGCATATTTTAAAAACATTTATGTTTCTTAAAATCCAATAAGAAACACTATTTGCTCTTTTAAATCTTCTAAGATCAATCAGATTGCTGTAAACATTCAAAGAACACCTCTTCAGTTATATTCTTTAAAGGTCCTTTTTGCTCTAAAGATTGTGATTTATAACATACCTCACAATATGCAACAAAATTTTTCATGTAATCTCTCTTTATTTAAAAATAATGCTGATTTAAGAGATTTTATAATTAATTTACACCTATGTTTGATGTAGAGATATGAGCAAGCTGAGAACATAACTCTTGCATATCAAAATCTTCATTGTGATGGCTTTCTTGTGTTCATTCGTATTTTCTTCTTTTTTTAAAAATAAAACACGATTTTTTTTTTTGAAAAACTCACCATACAAACACAATCAAATCAGGAACACATACGAAAAAAAAGAACAAAATGGTCTGCTCGTCAGAGCCACTGTGGCCATCAGGCCGTTGGTCCATGGATGATTGGATTTTCACTTTATGAATGTAATTTTTCTTAAATTATAATAAAATTTTTACATTTTTTTATTGATCTAGATTTTGAAAAATCAGTGATCTCACTTTTTACATCACCATTATGTAGAAAATCGACAATACCATCATATTCCTGCTTGTTTTTTACAAACCACATATAGGGTTAATTTCATTGATTGTGTTTATAAGAAGATAATTTGAAAAAATAAAATTTATTACATCCGTGGTAACCAATCACACGTTCAAAAAAATGCTAGAAACTTTTTGAAATATAAGAAAAATTCAATTTTACCCAAGAAAAGGAAGAACCAAAACAAAGAGACAACGAAGAAGATCGATCAACAACGACCAAGGTAAGAGTAACAATCAAAGAACCAAATGACTAAGAATAATGAATTCTTTTACCAATGTTCATCTATGTTCATTACTTTAAGAACGGAATCTCCTGCCTTCGAGCGTGGCTCGGCACATCATTATATAAATTTTAAATTATTTTATAGAATAAGTAATGGCGCTGTTGTCTAGGTTATTAAATTCCCCTACACCCTGACTCAAGATTCAAATATCGAAAATACCTTGTGGTTTTTAACAATTAATGGTTCAAATGAATAAATTGCATGTTGTTTACACCTTACACGTGCGACATTAATTTTAAGAAATTTACACTCTAACATCATAGAGGGTTTAAAAAAGATAAAAAAATTCGGATATAAAAGTTTAAAAAGAATGTAAAATGATTTTTAGGTACTTTCGATTTAATGAAAATCAGCCATCTAGTTTAAATCGCTGTGATGTCACTATCCGTCTTGAAAGAAGGAAAATAGAAAACAATATGTAAATATTTGTCATTATTACGAGAAAAACGAAACCGAGATATGGGCTTGTGTTGAATCACAGGTATTCTATTGTTGAATATTCCATTTTTTCAATTTTTTTTCGTACTTCCGTTAAAAATTCCTTGTAAGTATTCCATTTATATATTTCTGGATTTGATTTTTTTGCTAAATCATAGGCATATCTACAATTTATTTGATAAACATGACATATAAATTTAGAGAAGGATTTTTTTGCAAATTCTCTAAAAATGTCAATGTTTAATGATAAACATATCGATGTGATCAAGTGATGTGAAAAAAGAAAATTTTGAACTACTGCACAGATAGATGGTTTCATATTTTGATTTTCTTCTAGAGAAAATATTTTACGCAGATAAAAGTTGATTTTAATAGAATTCCACGGAAAACAATAAAAAAATATGCCAAAACTAAGAAAAGCGTCAAAAGTTTTGGTCTAGATGAAATTGATCCAATGAAGAGGTAAAAAAACAAGGAACAACAAAATATTAAGCTATTGAAGAAAAAAATCGGTAAAATAAAGGACTTTTCTGTAATGTTAAAGCTTATAGATACTAAATATATTATCAAATAGGGCAGATATCTTAAAAACTCGTATATATATGTTGCTAAATAATATGAGGTCACAGAATATGTTGCTACATTAATTTCTCGTTTGATTTGCAGTGTTTCAGGATAAAATGCTTTCCCTGATATCATTGGTAAAAGTGCAGAGAAAAATGGTGAAATAAAGATCAGTGATGACAAAAAATCTTCAAATTTTCTGTAACAAGCTTCATCAAGAATTTCCTGTGGAGTCTTATTACTAATCACTAAATTTGGAGTTCTATTTAAATATCTGAACCATAATACAAAACAAAGAGTAAATGCAAATAAAATAATGTTAAATATAAGGTTTCTCAATGTTAAGAATGACAACTGGTACTTTCGATTGATTATCAAAAACACGTGCTCGAAATTCACAGCAAGTTCTGGAATGACATCGTTAGATTTTTTGACGGCTTTGAGTCCCGGTTGGAAGTTGTTTCTTTTCTTCATTTCTTCTACAAGTGTATTAAGAACTGAGCCATATGCTGACTCTTGATATTTATCTGGATCGACATTTAAAACTCTCAGTGCAAAATTCGAAAATGTTTCTCTTGGTTTCCTTTCAAGACAATATTGTTTTAATTCAGATTCACAATTGGCAAAATCTCCCATATAAACAGTTCTTCCCCGTGATAAAAGTAATGTTTTTGTAAATTCGGATACTGTTCTATCATCAGGTTGATTGATTGTGAAAATGATGGTTTTCTCTTCATCAGTTATGGATTTAAGTAATTTTATCAATAAATAACTCGAATTGTTATCGAGGCCGGATGTAGGTTCGTCCAGAAAAATGATCTGCGGCTCTGTGATCAATTCTACTGCAATCATCACTCTCTTTCTATCACTTCCTGACAACGAGCTCATTATTATATCTTTGACATGACCGATAGACAGTTTTTCGAATAAAGTCTGAATTTTTTGTTCTAGATTCAATTTTTTGCTATTTTCTAATCTAAAATCTGCAGCATATTTAACTGTCTGGTAGGCTGTCATGCTTTCAAATATAGTATCGTCCTGGCCCACAAATCCAATTTTCTTCGTAAATTCAACACCATCACGATCTTTGCCAAAATATAATATCTTACCAGTGGTATATGAATTTTGTGGCATTCTACCAACGAACGAATTGAGCAAAGTGGTTTTACCACTACCACTAGGTCCCATTATTGCTAAAAGCCCACATTTTATCGATCCACATGCGTCCGAGACCAATTTGATTCTTGATTCTCTATATCTTTTGTTTTTGTCTGGCACTTCGATATTGATATTATGCCAACTTAAAGTTGTCTGATCGGATTCCATGGGTAAATGATATCATTCCCTTTTATACTTGATTTTGACATTTTTAATTGGTTAAGTTTATATCATTATATCTAGAGGGGGACAAATTAAAATTATCTTCAAATATAGAAATTTAATTTAAAATAAGTCGAATTTGTAAAATTATGAAAGAAAAAAAACACTTTCAAGAACAAAATGCACTTTTTATCTTGTTTTATCAAAATTATAAAAAAAGGAGGCGAAGAGTTATCATATTTTTTCAAAATTTTGATAAAAAAAGGAGTATTTTGTGAAAACATAATAAAATGGATCTATTTTGTCATGTTCTCAATGGTCAAACAGTGATGACGTGTCTTCAGATAAGATTGATTTTAGTCTTTTCTATGTTGTCCAAAAAGGGAAAATTCAATAAAAAGAAAAATTTTCTTTAATCCCACCGGAATAATCAAACAAATTAATATTCATTCCTCGCAAAGATAATCTGACAGACAAAGATAAAAATATAATAATTTAAGAAGATCACAACATAATTGAATTATGGCAATTTCCTTTTATGTATTTCAAACACCTAAATCGAACAGTCAATCGGGCAGATCACATTTGAATGAAAATATTAGTTTTCACTGTCATAATTGTTCATGGGTTACTCATAGATACGTCCTCTTTACCATATTATCTCTATTACGGCTCTTCTATAACGTCATACTGTTAAATCATGTATTTAAGGAGAACCCCTTCAAATCCAAAGAATATTCAGGATAACAGTCCAAGAATATCCTGAGAATATATAGGGGAAAATCTGAAAACTAAAAACAATAAAGTACCACCCTATTTTAAGTAAAAATTCATTCGCCACGCTCTTGGAATGAAAATTTCTCACGAGTAGGGTTGTCTGACTGATTCTTAATGGTTTTTATGCCAGACTATTTACCATTGAGATATTTTAACGATTTAAACTCTGATTTTAAATGAAGATAAAATCATTTACATGTATAGTTTTGGACCATAGTGCAGTCAAATGATTATAGTTATTTAGAACATATGTTACAATCTGAAGATTTTAACAGTAAAACAATAATTTTGATCAATTTAAACTGAAATGAAATTCCAGAACACCTCGCCTCAATCATCAGATAGCGCTACATTTAACTCAGCTAGATTTCTTGTGCATGTAAATTATTTCTAGAAATATTTAAATAAATGATTTCTTTCATTCTGATTTTTTTCAACTGTGAGCAGTATTTTATTCTTTTGGTCTTTTCAAGATCGTGTTTCTTAAGTCCTTCATTTTGAAAAAGCGTGTTTTTAAAATGTATAAATCAATCAAGTGTTAATTGAAAATCTTTTTTCTTTACTTACATAAAATATACCACAGCAAGTAATTCACACACTACCATTCCCATTAAAAAGTATAATGAGATTCTTCTAATACCACATCCATGTAAAATAAGTTTGTAAGCACGAGCCATGAACAAAAATACGGATGCGTAAAAGTATATTCTGAATGCATATAAAATAAAATTGCTAGTTGTACCTGAACACAATAAATTTGTGATCAGAGTGCCAATTGTCAGGTAAAAATATTTGTGAAGTGAGATAATAGCCATTTCAACAACTGAAACCTGCAAATCTAAAAAAAATGCAACAATTTTGAACAGTACAATCAGTAAAAATGTAATAAAAATGACTTTTGAACAGAGTACAGACCATTCCATGGCATTAAACGGCATCATCCTGTGGTTAACATTACTTGACAATATTTCCCTTTGTACAATGTGTTTGCGTCCTATAAATATTGCCTGAACCAATAAATAGCTCAAAAGTCCATTGATGGGCACAAAAAGATCTGGTTGATAAAATGTCCATAGATTGTGATTGAATGGGAACAAAAGCAATAAAAGATATGTAACAGGTCCTCTGCTGTCCTTTGTGAGCCTTTTTGGTGATTTATTATGATCAGGTTGTTGAATAATTCTATTGGAAAATACTGTGAAATATGGTCTTAAAATTGAAAGATCAAACGAAAAGCCACGAGGAATCGGCGCGGCTCTCCTGAGTGTTTCATACAACATTTTTGTATTTTTTTTGTATTTTTGATGTTTTGTGTTGATTATTTTTAAATTCCGTTTTGCTGTTTGATTTTTTTAGGGGTTCATTCTTTGAATAGGCCATAATTGATTGGTTCAAACAAAAAATTTAAAATCAAGATTACAATTTATTTAACTTTCATTATTTTATAAAGAAATGTCATTCGTTGGGTGATTCAACGTTATTTTTACCTGTTAAAGATCAGATTCAGTCAGAGGTTAATTTTTATTTTCATTATATTGTCGAAATGCTTTTTGTCGGAAATATTTATTTAAATTGCTGTCTAAAAGTCATTACTGTTCATTTTATTTGTACAATTTTCTTGAAATGGTTGCAGTGTCATCTGTATTAATAATCATCGTTCAAAAAAGGTAGATTTTCAAATTGCTGAATAAATATTTTTTGTCAACACATACTGTCCGTTAAATGAACTGTTTTTATTTAACACTTTCATTATTATACACTTACCAAGTCTTATAAAGACATGATGAGGTCCTATGTTTTATATATGATCAGAAAAATGACATAAGATTATAACAACTGATGTGGCTGATAGATTAGTGTTAATGTGTCATGTAGTGGTACCGACACATACAATCCTAGATTGTCAAAATCATTATATGTGCACAAAATATCATTGTTTTTCTCTTTTAAGCTTAATTGTATATAGAAGTGTAGAAATTGGTGACACCTCAGATGGTAGTTTACGTAAATAAAGAAATATTCGACAGCAACAAGAAGTAATCTTGATATTTGAAATATGATGAATTGATCGTGTGAATGTGTGGCTTAATGATATTTTTGTTTTTCATTGCAATGTATTTTTCCTCTGCAAATCACACAATTCACAACAAGATCATGGTCTGTTTCATTTCTGACCAAAAAACTATAATCAATTCAATGATATTCTTAGTGTAAGTTAAAATTTCCTATAGATTAAGAACATCAACAACATTCAAGAATATCCTTAGTGTAAGTTAAAATTTCCTATAGATTAAGAACATCAACAACATTCAAGAATATCCTTAGTGTAAGTTAAAATATCCTATTGATTAAGAACATCAGCAAAATTCAAGAATATCCTTAGTGTAAGTTAAAATTTCCTATAGATTAAGAACATCAACAACATTCAAGAATATCCTTAGTGTAAGTTAAAATATTCAATGGTTATTGATAAAGAATGTCAAGAATATTCTGAGTGCAAATTAAAATATTCAATGGTTATGGATAATGAATGTCAAGAAAATTCTGAGTGCAAGTTAAAATATTCAATGGTTATGGATAAAGAATGTCAAGAATATTCTGAGTGCAAGTTAAAATATTCAATGGTTATTGATAACGAATGTCAAGAATATCCTTAGTGCAAATTAAAATATTCAATGGTTATGGATAATGAATGTCAAGAAAATTCTGAGTGCAAGTTAAAATATTTAATGGTTATGGATAAAGAATGTCAAGAATATTCTGAGTGCAAATTAAAATATTCAATGGTTATGGATAATGAATGTCAAGAATATCCTTAGTGCAAATTAAAATATTCAATGGTTATGGATAATGAATGTCAAGAAAATTCTGAGTGCAAGTTAAAATATTTAATGGTTATTGATAATGAATGTCAAGAATATTCTGAGTGCAAGTTAAAATATTCGATGGTTATGGATAATGAATGTCAAGAATATTCTGAGTGCAAATTAAAATATTTAATGGTTATGGATAAAGAATGTCAAGAATATTCTGAGTGCAAATTAAAATATTCAATGGTTATGGATAATGAATGTCAAGAAAATTCTGAGTGCAAGTTAAAATATTTAATGGTTATTGATAATGAATGTCAAGAATATTCTGAGTGCAAGTTAAAATATTCGATGGTTATGGATAATGAATGTCAAGAATATTCTGAGTGCAAATTAAAATATTCAATGGTTATTGATAAAGAATGTCAAGAATATTCAATTTCTGTACATATCTGTTGTATCCAACATTGTTTTGGATAATCAAGGAATCAACACTAAAACTGTTTTTTTCAGAAAAATACATAAAAGGATCTCAAAGAAATAAAGTGGTTTTCCGTCATGAAATGAATATTCTCTTCAAAGATTTCTAATATCAAATCTCGAAAAAAAAAATCATCTCATTATACAAAGTCGAACAGAATCACAACCTACTTGTACGCTCCCAAGTCGGGTTACACAGCAAACTCCATAAGTACGACAAATATGTTTTAAAATTAACTTAAAAAATGAGACATGAAAAGATTTTCTAAAAGAATTCTGATTAAAGAAAGATAAATATTTTTAATAAATATGTTAGTACAAATTAATAACTGGTAAATATGATAAGTAAGTAGTCATTTAGGTGTTTGAGTAAAACTGACTGATTATTTTTGTATCAATACTGTTGGCAATATACCCTGCTACTTGTTATTTGTTGAGTGCATTCTATTTGCCTGTTTTCTAATAAATTAAGTTAGCCTACATTCATGTAAATACTAAATTTCTTCTGGTTTACTAATTCTCTGATTTATGATGACATGTTATATTCCATATCAGAGTACAGTCTTAAGTCGCATCACTTTCTTAGAAAAATAGATGTAGATTGATAATATTTTTGAAAGATCTACTCGTTTTACTTATGGTCTGTAGAAACACATGTTATCTACATTGTCACATGATGCGTAACACGTAAAAAAGTTATTTTAAATAAAATTTATTGATTTTGTTCTTACTTTTACAGAAACGAGAAGAAATGTGAAAAATATTTTGATCCTGTGCAAAAAATAAACGCTCCTGAAGATTGTGAAAAATTTGCAAAAAATGTAGAAAAAAAACTTTATATTGAGAATGTTTTGTCATTATTTTTTGTCTTCGGTCTTCACTAAACCCTATATTTTTGGAAAACTAACATTTTTATCTTAGGTAAACGTCTTCTAATGAATCAAGTGTAGAATTCAACAAAAATTGCAAAATTTAGGTTTTAAATCAGTAAAATTTAATTTCAGGTTGAATCACATAATCTAAAATAAGATGAAATATATTATGGTCGAATAAACATAATTGCTTAACTCAAAATTTCATATACATACATCGTTGTGAGTGTAAAATTCTACAAATTTTATAAAATTAGTTTAAGAAGGTATACCTCTTTTGAACAACAAATAATTAAGATTTAATCTATGATAACTGATCTCAATTTTCTATTGTTGGAAGTTCTTCTGAAACTATAAGTTCAATAAGATCGTCTGCTTCTCTATATTTCTTGGCTCTGTTTTTCAACCCTCTATACGCTAGATAGATCAATCCAATGCCCACGCCTAAAAGTGATAATCCGATTAGCATCTTCGGATATGTAATCTCATCTTCATGAATAAGAGTGAATCCCTCTACATGCGAGATTGGTACTCTCATTTTTGAAGATGCTCTATACTCATCAATCATTTTTTGATATTCTTCGAGTGATCTATTAGTCCACATTTTTGTCCCGTTTATACCATAAAGTATTTGTTCGTGAGGCTTAGTGTGATTTTGAGTACCTGTTTGTCCGGTTCTGTCACTTGGCTCGGTATTGAAAAAGTCAAACATAAGTTTAGAATCAAAAGAATTGTGTTTAAAATCTTTATAGTTTTTTTCGACTTCTAAAGGAAAACATACACTGTTGCCATTTATATGATCATCACTGTCTTTAATACTGCATTTATATTCACTATAATAACCAGGATTGTGAGGACAAGTTCCAATCATTATCTTTTCTTTAAAATTTGTCTTTGCAAAGTCTTTCGTCACTTTCTTGATTTCCTCTGGACTAACCGTTTCATTTGAACATTTATTGATGCCATTCGAAGTCCAACAACATTCACATTCGAGTGCTTTTTCTTTTCTACCACAGAAAATTGTACATGTGGCATTCTGAAAATTATTTCCTGTTCGACATTCTTCAAATGGCACTGTGCTCTGTGATGCCAGCATGGTGTCCTTCATTTTATTTTGGGGCTTGTTCGATCGTTTATATATTAAAAAATTTACTCATTATGTTTTCATTTTCCAGATTTGGCAAGTGTCTAAGTAGGATTATAAAAATAATTTTTGTATCTCATTTTGGAGTGATTTAAAAAAATAAATGCAAAAAACTCAATTTTATAGAACTCGCATCTTTAAAAATGGTGAAAATATTCTAACTTTTATTAACTAAAAAAGTCGAAAATTAAAGAATCTCGATGTCAAATTAAAAATTTAAGAATTTTTGGGCATTTTAATTCAAAACACTGTTGTTAGTCTTAATTTATGACATTATTTTATTCTTATGATTTCTACTAACACTAGACACAAAAAAATTTTTGTTCAATTAATATGATCATTATTTTCTGTTGGATCTTGAAATTGTCAAAGAATGCCAATTAATAATAGTTCTAACATAACACCTTTCATGGAATAAAATACTTTTGAATATTTAGTCAACAACCTCTGTCTTTTGTCTTACGGGAGATTTTCATCAAAAGAGGAACAACCATTTTTCCGACAGATTATGCTTTTGATCAAGTAAAAATCTGCGAGAAAATCATCACAGCCATGATTAGAAATGATATCATCAGGTATTTATCTTTGAGATAATTCATTAAAAAATTCAAGCTATATCTCTATGTGTACGTTTAGAAAATCTAATTTAAATTAAATTTGGGTCAAGGTCAAAAGTTTAGCGTAAAATGCAAGAATCACACAAATGATCAACTTTTTGAAAAAATATATCTGTTGTTTGAATTTGTCTGTTATACAGTTGATCAACAGAATAATTCGAGATGAAACAACAGCGAATTGCAACATTGAGTGTATTGGTTTCACAAAGTTTAAAGAAGTGGAAATTAAAAAACTTAAACAGACTAAGTATACTATATTTTTGCAAAAAAGAATGTAGTTTGTTTTTTTAATTGTAACTTAATCATCTTCGACAATGAGCTCAGCCAAAACATCTTCTGTGTTTAGAAAAGAAATATTTCAAAATGAATGCCAAAAAACAATGATTGGGTGTGGAATGAGTGTATAGGTAAACGATGTTGTGGAACTGCATTATCGAGGAGAACATTCTCTTTCTCTGTTTCAGTAAAAGCAATAGAGTGGTTTATTCTCAATATTCTATGTGTCAGTTACAAATTGTGGTAAAGAAGAAGGTTGCTGCATTTCTAGAATTTATTTTCTGAAGGAGGTGGATTCATTTGCGCTTTTATGGTTGTGATGACATGAAAGTGACAGCATTACAGAAAGATGAGATAACAGCTCCTTACAGAGTCTGACTTCTTTACATGTTGTTTATTCTCATATGAAAGATTTATCTGTTTAGGTCTTTCAGAACCTAATCCATTTTCTTGGCTAATTAGCCATTTTCTACTTCTAGCTGTGTGTTAAAGAAATCAAATATGATTTTTGAATCGAAAGGAGGTTATACATTGTTTTTGAGATAATTAAATCCATTATATGGTTTACATACATCTGATCAAATTTTTGAACCGCGCAGTTCTCAATTCTGCATTCATATTTCATTAAAACTTGAGATAATTCATATTGTCTGTGGTGCCTAATCGAGAGTAAGACTTCAGTATTCTTATTGGAGCATCACTAATCAGTATTCTCTGTTACTCCATTATGTCCATAAAACCATAGAAGCGATATCTAGTAAATAAGAAGAAGTTTCTTTCAAACAATTTTCTTATTAATTCATTCAGTGTTTTTTTACGGCTATGAAGCTGGTTATGAAAACCACCACATGGGTGTCTTGACTGCCACCCATTGGTTGATGACGTTATACGTTTCTAAAAAAGCTGTTTTTAGCGGAATCCCTAAGAAAAGAATAAAACCAGTAGCAGGAAACAAAACTATTTGAAACCACACTATAGGAGAAAATAATCAAAAGAAAGATGAGATTGACAAAGGGAAAAACAGTATCAATAATAAAGTTCAAAATATTCAATCAATCTTCGTCAACCACGCCCTTGGCAGGCAATTTCCAAAGGAGCATTTTTGAGAGCCCCGCAGTACCCTACCCGAGGGGGGTCCCTACACACGGCCACGTGGCTTCCTAAACGGACGCAGTAATGCAGTGCAAAGTTTTCTCATCCCTGGCAAAAAAAAAGCCAAAGGAACAGGGCAAGTAATCTTTTATAAAATTCTTAAAAAGTCTAATTGTTTGAAAAAAACTTATGTATAACAACATTTTTCATTATATTTCATATCACATACAAAATCATATAAAAAGTGCGATGTGCGGTACATCATTTTTCAAAAGAAACTTCAAATGGATATTTTTCTTGATTAAACCTCAAAATTCTGACATTTCGAAACGAAAACTCTTGAAAAATGAATCAAAAAGTTATTCTGATGAACAAGCACCAGCCAATCGAAGTATAACTCACCATAATAATCAAAACATTATTAGTTTAATGCCATTTGATTCTGATTCAACAATTAAAAGAGATCCAAGTAAACCACTTTTTAAGTCATCAAAAGATAAAGAAACTTGCATTGCTCCACTATTCAACGTGCTTTTTAGATTGGAAAATAGTTTCATCAAATGTATCAAAAGATTAAAAATAAAAGATGATTCAATGGTGAATACTAGACTTGTACGAAAAATTAAATAATAAAAAAAATTTTACTCAATACTGAACTTCAGGATCATCTGATAAAAATTATACATATAAACCATGAAAAATCTGATTGTATAGGGTATTGTTTATTTAGTTTTTTACTCGCTTTTTTAAGTCGAATGGTAGATTCTGATCTTGATCAAGATAGTAACTATTTCAGAATAAACCCCAATAAAAATTACATAAAATCAGAAAATAAATTATTATCGTTTTTACAAATGTCCTTCGTGGAATACTACCCACTCAGTCTTTTACATTATAATGTTCTAAAACCAAATAAACCTGAAAAAATCTGCATGTTATTTGATCTTGAATTGGACAAAATTATTAGCAACAAACCAAAACTCATGTTCTTTTATTGATTGGATCATGAAATCTTCAATAAAGATAAAAAACGACACTTGATAGTAGAACGTTCAAATGGTGATGTCTATAATCTAATGGACATCGTAGATTAAAAAGGAGGTCGTTTTAAGTCTTTTTTTATTAAGAAAGGTAAATTTTACTCTCAAATAACAGGAAAAAAGCAGTCTAAAACCACTTTCAAGATTGAAAGTGAAAATTCGTTACTGATCTATGAATTACAAGAAAGTTTATAAAATCCTTTTAATTACCGATTTGAAATCTTTTTTTTTTGTACGACCTCATTTTAAAAATTTGTTTGAATCCTTTCAAGAAAAGATGTTTTTATGTTCATATGTTGTTATTTCTAATTTACAAAAGAACAACACGGCCATTTCTTGTAAATAGTAAAAAATTTCGATCGACATTCCTCAAAATTTGAAATATTAGATCAAAAACTAAAGAGTTTTTTTGTGAATTCTATTCACTTTTTTCTCATTAATAAGGTTTAATTTCTGATATTCTAGAACTCTTTTTCTAAAATATATTCACCGAGTGTGTTTTATGAATGTATTGTTTTTTTTTAAGTTTTATCTTTTTATGAAAGAATCAAACATAGATTCAGACTCAAATGATAATATTTTGTGAAAATGTCATTCTATAACAAATGATTAAGTGATCACTTAAACACTACCGAGTGTCTATCAATGAATTCAAGATTGATCAGTAATGAGCTCATGATATTATCTATTTTTTAAAGAAGAGTTATTTATCTCTGATACATCAATATTCTTAAAATACTGTAGCCGTTTAAACAGTAAATCAATCGAATAATAAAACTTTTTGACTTTTTATATGCTTTAGCTCAAATCAGAGGGAAATTTTTTTAGGTCAAAAAATGATTTATCGATTGAATTTTTTTAAACATGATTTTTAATTCTGAAAGCAGTAAAAATATTTTGATATGATTTATTTCTTTCAGACTCTTGGACTGGTTTTAATTGAAATATTTGAACAGAAACAAAAGGTATTTAAAAATTTAAACATATTTTTTAATGTCTGAATCCAATTTTGTAAAATTTATGGTTGATCATCCTGTGAATATTCTTTAATGTACAAATAAAATTTTTATCAAAATATAGGATCATTCTCTGAAATATTGCATGCTATATTAGTTTCCAAAAAAATCATAATTTAAATATTTTGTCAGATCATTTGAATCTGTATATTGATAATTTTTAATTTCTTTGCACTTACTCTGATTTAATTTAGGAATGAAAGAAAATATATGACTCGATTTTTTTAATCAGAAGATAAAAAGTTGATTCGAAATATTTCACTTATAGAAGTGGTGCATTTTCAAAAAATAAAAGTATCAATAAAAATGAGTTATTGGACTCAATACCATTTAGTCTCTATATTTTAGTTTTATACATTTTTTTACTTATTAGAAAAAGAAAATCAATTATAACATTCCATGATTGCTTGAAACCTTCTAGATATTCAATTATAAATATTTGATTCTTTCGATTACATTCAGGTTTAGTAAACATTTTGTTATCAAATTAAAAAATGAGATATTTAGATTAAAAAATATTTATATTATCAAATTAAAAAATGAGATATTTAGATTAAAAAATATTTATATTATCAAATTAAAAAATGAGATATTTTGATTAAAAAATATTTATATTATCAAATTAATATATGAGATATTTTGATTAAAAAATATTTATAGAACCTTTCAGACAAAAATTTCATGAATTAACACAAATTGACAAAAAAACTTTCCATGTGTCATGTCAATTATTGATTATTTCTATTTGTTAACTTGTAACAAAAAAAATTACTTTTATACTGAGTCTTTAAAAACAAATAAATAATTTAAGTATGATAAACAAATCTTTTATTCTTTCTGTTCTGAACACAATAGTTATGATCCTTGATTGAATCTTAAAATGGATCATTTAAAATCTTGTTTTTTTGGTCAAATTTTAAGTTCTTTTTATAAGCTTTCTTTTCTTCTAATAACTCATAGATAAATGAAATTAAGATTTACAATCAGATCTATAATAATCACACTTATTAAGAAAATAATCAATTTGTCTGATTATCTATCAAAAAAGAATATAAAATGGTTTTTATATAGGAAGGTTCGCTTTCTATATAGGAAGGCTCGCTTTCTATATAGGAGGCTCGCTTTCTATATAGGAGGCTCGCTTTCTATATAGGAAGGCTCGCTTTCATTTTGATCGATGGTCAATTTTTTTGTTCCAAGGGATGATATATACCTCCCCATTGTGGCTTCATAAAAACTCTAAACGAATTTTTTAAATAAAACATTTATTCATTTTCTTGTGCTTATAGTTTCTTATCATAAAGGAAATACTGATCATTTATGTTCCAATGAGAAGTCCTTTATCCGACATTATTCTACCTTTTTGAACACTATTCAAGTAATTCAGTCATCTTTTACCTAAATAAGACGATAAACTAAAAATTGATTTTAAACATCTGACCTGATCATGTTTAATATTTGAACCTGATAGGTAAATTAAGAAAATATTCTTGGTACTTAATAGTTTACTTTCATCCCTGGGAATGTTGTGGTGTATAATCTTGTTCTGTTGATGCTCTGACATTTCAAGAATTCGGGGTATAAAATTAAAGATATTTTAAAATTGGCTCAGTCTACCACAGCATCAATTAAAAATTAAATTGAGTTTATTTTTACCTCCACTTAAAAATTAAATTGAGTTTGTTTTTACCTTAATTTGATTAAACTTAATTTGATTGAACTTAATTTGATTAAACTTAAATTCTAACTCAATTTAATTTGATTGAACTTAATTTGATTAGACTTAATTTTTATCACAACTTAATTTGATTAAACTGCTCAAAAATTGTAGAATTCTGTACTCCTCAGATGTTACCATTCGTCAATAACATTAAAAATATTTTTTTTATTGATTTATATTCAGTATTTTAGTCAATTTCAGAAAATTCATAATCATATAAATTTATAAGGGATGTAAACCATTGTCAGACTAATGATTATCAACATATTGTTTTTTTATTGATTAAATCTTAATATGCCAAACATGACTGGTTGACATCCTTTGTATTGCTTTTTATATTTTGTAGGTCCCCTTTCTATAACCATGTTGTTTTTGAGTTATCTTATTATTTTTATTCTTAATGTTTTTTCTACCAGCTATAATCCATATTACAGTAACGATTTAAACGAAATCAACCAGATGTTGACTCATGAAAATAGTAAAGCAAAAACACAATCTGAGGAACTATTCGATCTGAGAATACTTATCTATTACGGAATAGACACATCAAAAGAATGTTTTGATAATTTGAGACAGGCGATTAATAAATTTGATGCTACCAGGGCAAAAATTATGAAATTGGAAAATGACAAAAAGATGATACTGCTCCACAGATGAGAAATAAAAAAAGTTTATTATTGAAATTTTTTTCTTAGATTGAAGTAGTGATGTGTGTTTTTTGTGATTTTTTCTTAGATTGAAGTAGTGATTTTTGTTTTTTGTGATTTTTTCTTAGATTGAAGTAGTGATGTGTGTTTTTTGTGATTTTTTCGTAAATTGAAGAAGTGATTTTTGTTTAAATATTCAAACTATTAAGATTCTATATTTTCAATTAAAATGAAAAACTTCAAAATAAACTCTATTAGAAACAAATAAGATAAAAAATCAGATATTTTGGGCTTGCAGCTTTGTTATTCGAGAACATTCATCAGAGAAATCTAGAATGTTCTTGAGCAATTAAAAATATTCCTGAATGTTCCTGACATAAAGTATAAATAAAGAGGCATTTACAACCCCAACAGAAATATTTTTGAACAACAAATTTATTGGTAATGAATTACATGAACAACATTGAATCAAACATTTGACAAAAAAACTTCATTTTCTTAACAATATTTGAGAATAAACATAAACCATTCAAACAAAAATTAAACACATTTTATTTATCTTGACATTTTTAATTTACTGAATATGAGATTAATGTCTATAATGAAATAATACAATGACCAGATGACTTTGTAGCATAAGTCAAAGAAAACATATCAATAACCAAAAACGACAGTTTTTAACCAATGCACATGTTATCAAACAGGAATTGTTCACAAATTCTGACAGTTGTTCACACACTCTGACAGTTGTTCACACATTCTGACAGTTGTTCACAAATTCTGATAATTCTTTAAACATTCTGACAATTCTTCACACATTCTGATAATTATTCACACACTCTGACAGTTGTTCACACATTCTGACAGTTGTTCACAAATTCTGATAATTCTTTAAACATTCTGACAGTTGTTCACACACTCTGACAGTTGTTCACAAATTCTGACAATTATTCACACATTCTGACAGTTGTTCACAAATTCTGATAATTCTTTAAACATTCTGACAGTTGTTCACACACTCTGACAATTATTCACACATTCTGACAGTTGTTCACACATTCTGACAGTTGTTCACAAATTCTGATAATTCTTTAAACATTCTGACAGTTGTTCACACACTCTGACAGTTGTTCACAAATTCTGACAATTATTTACACATTCTGACAATTGTTCACACATTCTTACAATTATTTACACATTCTGACAATTATTCACACACTCTGACAATTGTTCACACATTCTGACAATTATTCACACACTCTGATAATTCCTCACACATTCTGAAATAACACAGTTTCACATTTCTGACACTAATCATAAAACAAACACCAGTCTGAGAAACAATCAAACAAGAATCAGTCAAACAACTTTAAACAATAATCATACAACAAACACACAAAAAATCAACAAAAAAAATCATAAATTTTATTTTTATATAAAATACAACAAAAATATAAAAATAAAATGTGAAACAATTTTAAAACTGTATGTTTCAAATAATATCAGATATAAAAGAAAGAGAAAATAAAAATATTATAAAACAATCCATGCAAAGAAATAATGAACCAGAAAAGGATGTAGATATGATACGTAATGATATGAGACAGAGGAGTAGTAACAGTGATAATTTAAATAGAAACAACCAACAGATACAAACACACAACCAAAATGATCAGCCAACCCACAATCAGAACTCATTGGATCATCAGATTCATGGACAAATCCACCACAATCAGCAGTCTAACGATCAACAGACAAAGAATCAGCCGATTTACACCCATGGCATACGGACAGGGGCATATGTTGACCAATCGATAAACCATAACCTTCAGTCTTCTAATCAATCGACTGTACAGCAGTCTTCTAATCAACAAAATTTACAACAGTCTTCTAATCAACAAAATTTACAACAATCTTTGAATCAACAAAATTTACAACAGTCTTCAAACCAGATCAGTTTACAGCAGTCTTCTAATCAACAAAATTTACAACAGTCTTCAAACCAGATCAGTTTACAGCAGTCTTCAAACCAGATCAGTTTACAGCAGTCTTCAAACCAGATCAGTTTACAGCAGTCTTCAAACCAGATCAGTTTACAGCAGTCTTCAAACCAGATCAGTTTACAGCAGTCTTCAAACCAGATCAGTTTACAGCAGTCTTCTAATCAATCGACTGCCAAACAATCTTTGAATCAATCGACTGTACAACAAGCTTCTAATCAATTAGTACAGCAGTCTTCTAATCAATCTGTACAACAGCCTATAAACCAACTTAATGTGCCTAAACCATTCAATATGAGCAGTGTAATAGAATTAGAATCACCAACTGGTAATACCGTAAAACAACCACCACCTACGTACAACCAAGCAATCTTTTGCAGTAGTGTAATAAAAAACAGTCTAACATCATCTAATGGTGTAACATCGAACATTCAGTCTTTGAACAGTCTATCATCAAACAACTTAAAAAATAACAGTCTGTCATCAAATATTGTAACATCAAACAATTTAAAAGAAAACAGTGGTATAAACAATCTAAAAAATAACGGACTGTCATCGAACATCACAAAACAAGCAGTTGCAAGTGGTTTGACAAGTACATTGCAAAAGAACACGCTCTCTAATAAAAGTGGTACCACTACACTTCAGGGACAGGCCCATAAGTTTAAACCAAATGACCCATTCCTGTTTGAATCAGACTTATGTGACATGTCAGACTCACAGACCATGTTTTATGAGAATGATCCATTCTATGGAGAGGATCCCTTTGGCCATTTTCCCAATAACAATCAGACTACTAAAAAAAATAACAAAACAAACAATTTAAATATCACTACTAATTCAAACAATTCAAATATCAATAACTTAAACAATATGAATTTAAGTAACAGATTACCACCGCCTGATATGTTCTTTGATAAAAATGGTCTTTTTGATAAGACTGTTCCATTTATTAAAATAAACACATTCAATAAAAATGCTCCTGGTCTATTACCAAATGACCACCATTCCTTGAGAAAGTACTCCTCTATCAATGTAAAGGGATCTAATCCATGGTTAAATAAGAAGAAAAGAAAGAACAATCCATTACTATGGCAGTATATGAAACAGAGCAATGATTTAAGTAACTCATTTATAATGCACCCATCCAAATATAGCAGTGTAGACTTTGTATTCTCACACAGCAACCACAGTGTCTCACAGCCCTCATCTCATATGCAGCAGTCTAAGCAGATGTCTAATCAAATGAGCAACCAGTCTAATCAGGTGTCTAATCAAATGAGCAATCAATCTAATGGTGGTATATTACAGCCCTCTTCTCATATGCAGCAGTCTAATCAGGTGATCAACCAGTCTAATCAGATGAACAACCAGTCTAATCAGGTGATTAACCAGTCTAATCAGGTGTCTAATCAAATGAACAGTCAATCTTGCAATCAAATGAACAGTCAGTCTAATCAGGTAATAAGCCAGATGTCTAATAAAATGAACAATCAGTCTAATCAGAATAGTGTTCTGTCTAACAATCAGTCTACCCAGATGTCTAATCAGATGAACAGTCATTTGAATGGTGGTTCTATGAATCACCGTAATATGGTCAGACCATCAAATGTTGTACAACAGCAGCACCCTTCTTACAACATACACTCTTCAATGAATCAGCAGATAAACCAACAAATAATCACACAACAGCCTATTAACACAGTTCAAATGAACACGGTACAGCAAAAGAAAATGTACCTTGGTACAATTAAAAAACCAGATACTCCTAGAAAAGTCAGCAACAACAGTGTATTACCCCTCTACATTGCAAACAGTCACCAGATTCACAACAGTCAAGGTGGAAATAACCATGTCCCTAAAGATATACTCATAGATAAGGAGTTCCTCACCATCTCACACTCTTTCATGAGAAAGACCGATATTGATTATGAGAATGTCACTGTATACCAATTGAAAATGATATCCAAGGAATATGGGTTAAACCATACAGGTAAGAAGAATGAACTAATAGATAGGATAAGGGAGATG
This sequence comes from Pseudoloma neurophilia, assembly GCA_001432165.1. Taxonomy (NCBI): domain Eukaryota; kingdom Fungi; phylum Microsporidia; genus Pseudoloma; species Pseudoloma neurophilia. The sequence continues at coordinate 22,138 of LGUB01000011.1, forward strand.
AGGGAGTGCATACGAAGGATGTTGTTCAGTAAAAGAAATAATCACAGGTAGGTAGTTAACATTGTCAGGCTTAAATTCATAGAATTATAATAAATTTATTATAACTTCAATTATTATTTTAATTAAAAGTTTATAAAATTATTAAAAGTATATAAAGTTTATAAAATTATTAAAATTATTAAAATTATTAAAAGTTTATAAAGTTAGTAAAAGTATTTTAATTAAAAGTATTAAAAGTATGTAAAATAATTAAAAGTATGTAAAGTATTTAAAAGTATGAATTTAAACATTTTACATGAAAGCATTTATACAAAAAATTTTAAAGTTATAATAAAATTTAAAAGAACTAAAAAAGACAAATCAATGCCAAAAAAGGAAAAAAAATTGTTTTTCATTTTTATATTTACTTAAATTTTTTATTAGAAAAATATCTGCATTTTTAATAATTAATAAAATTTATTGTTTTTTTAATATAATTGATTATTTTAACTGTTATTCTTAAAAATATAACCTTTACTCAATTTTTTTAAGATCTAACCGAATCTTCACGGTATAAAAATATTTTCCTAAAACAGTTTTTGAAAAATTTCTTTTACTTAAAATGGTAAATTTAATAAAAAGGAGGATTTCCAGGTTTTTAGAAATTGAATTAATTGAAATTTTGAATTAAAATTATTTTCAAAAATTTCATTAAAAGAATTTTCTATCAAGGCCTCATTATAAAAATGCGTACGATATTCCTTTTTCTTTATTTTTTAAATTGTACAGATAATCAAGAAAATCACACTGATAAAAATAAGGAGATAAAATTGTGACATGTTGAACATAAAGAGATGGAATTGTGACATGTTGAACAGCATGTACAAATAAGAAAATCACTCGTACATTGATGATATTTTAGATGTTGAAATTGAAAGATTATGATGCTGCAATCAGATGAAAATTTTTAATGGCATGTCAAAATCATGTTAAATCTTATGATCAAAAGGATGATCAAAGTTATTTAAAATCGTTTTTTTTTTAAAAAACACAAATTTATTCTGAAAAACTCACCATTCAATATTTAAAATCGTATGATCAAAAGGATGATCAATGTTATTTTAAATCGTACGATCAAAAGGATGATCAATGTGTTAAATCTTATGTTCAATGTGTTAAATCGTATGATCAATGTGATGATAAATGTGATGTTAAATCTTATGATCAAAAGGATGAAATTTTTTAAGAATCATTTCTAAAGGCAAAGAAAGCAGTAAAAAAATGGAAATACGATCCTAAATTAATGAAAGAGATTTCAAGTAAATGTAATCGTTGAGGAAAAAACTTAAAATTAAATCAAATCAACATAATCTTAAATCATTGATAACAAAAACATCTAATTTTAAACATCTTATTTTCTCATATTTTTGATAAAATGCCATCGATGTATAAAATTCTTATTCATATTTTGAAAAACACTCAACACTTCCCACAATTTATCACGAGACTTGATCTGAAAAATCAATTGACTGAAAAAATTAAACAACAGAACGATCAGGAGTTAAAAAATGATCAACTGTTCGTTTCAATTATAAATGTTTTTTCGTCTAGAAATGAGTATCAGAGGAAAAAAGATAAAAAAAAAGATTTTAGGTTATTTGCTATGGCAAATTATCACAAAACCAACTATCAAAAAGATTTTGTCAAGTTATTGACTGATGAAAAAATCAATAATGATTTATTAAACCAACCAACAGAAAAATTTGACCAATTTGGTTGGATGACTGATGAAACAAAAATTTGTCAGGCGATAAAACGACCAGCATTGCCACCCATACACTCGTTTTTAAATCTACCATCACGGGTGTACAATAATATAAATTATGAAGATGATGCGTTTAAAAGTAAAAAATTAAAAAAAGCAGACCACATGTCCACCGATTACACTCGGTTTGCAGTGCCTTCGTATCAGAAGGATGAGAAAGCAGACCACGTGTCCTCCGATTACACTCGTTTTGCAGTGTCAACGTATCAGAAGGATGAGAAAGCACACCACATGTCCTCCGATCACACTCGGTTTGCAGTGTCATCGTATCAGAAGGATGAGAAAGCAGACCACATATCCTCCGATCACACTCGGTTTGCAGTGCCATCGTATCAGAAGGATGAGAAAATTCTCCAGGATAATTCATTTAAAAATCCGTTATACGATATTGTTGATTCAAAAAATCATCAGCAAATCAAAAATTCACAACTTAAGGACCAGTTGGATTAGAATCATATACCAGTCGATATTTTTCTGATCAGGAAGAACCAGAAATTTTAAATTATTCATTCAGAAAATCAGGAAATACAAATGGATGGCTGAAATTTTCAATCCAGATGTCTTTTTTCTTAATATGGGTTGTCAACATCAGAACATATTCCCTTAGAAACAAGTGACACACTCGATAAAACTACAGGTGATCCCTTGTGTGACACACTCGATAAAACTAAAGATCACGTAAAATCAACAGATTTTGATCGGGAGACTTTCAAAGTTTCCCAGAAATATCAAGAATTAGAAATTTAGTGACAGACAAAATATTTGGTCGCTCACATGGACACAGAAGAATATCATGATATGAATGACTACTCAGAAGAATATCATGATATGAATGACTACTCAGAAGAATATCATGATATGAATGACTCAAATGAAAAAATGTCTGAACATTTAAAAAATATTGAAGAATATCAGTCATCTTATACGTGTTCTTCTTACGATTTCATGTCTTACAATGATGAAAAATTAAAAGGACTGGAAATTTGATGACCATTATCACTGTTTTATAACTGTTTCATCACTGTTTTATAACTTTTAATTTTTATCACTGTTCAATCACTTTTAATTTTATCACTGTTCTGTCACTGTTCTATCACTTTTAATTTTATAACTCATAATTTTATCACTGTTTTATAACTTTTAATTTTATCACTGTTTTATAACTTTTAATTTGTTCGATTTCAAATTACAGTCCTAATGATAACATTTTTACCTTTAAAAAACGCCGTGTGTATTTTTCAATCCGAAAATGCATTTACTGAAGTTACTTGTCATACACGATTGGTCCATCAGTGATGACGTATTTTTAGATAAGATTAAATTTATATCTAAAAAAAGTGAAAGTCTTTAAAAAGTGAATTCCACATTAACCCCACCGGGACAATGAAGTATAATTATAACAAATCATTAGAAAGAGAAACTGATAGACCAAACCAAAGATATAATATAAGAAGACCTCAATACAATTTAATTAAAGTTAATTCCCTTTATGTATTTCAAACTCTTAAGTCGACCAGTCATTCGGAGAAGGACATTACTAATAATTTTTTTTAAATATAATGATGATATGAAAATTGAGACATTTATTAATAATCTAGAATTTTAAGGAAAGGTTAAGTCCTTTTGAAATATACACTGGTAATTGTGCCGTTAATTCTCGTATTTTCATTAAACAGTTACCTGAAATTCTTTTTATACAGGTTTTACCATCAAAAAATAATCAAAAATTTTATTTGAACTACAGATTAAAACAAATACTGGTGATTATCAGCTGTGCAATTTTGTTTATTTTAAAAATAGTGAATTTGAAGTTTTAAGTTATAACAATGTCTCTTGGATCCTTAATCTCAATTTAAAAGTGTTTTTAACAAGTGATTGTATCCATATCAGGAAAAATGTGGTACAACACCATTTCTTGCCGTATATCGAAAGATGTGATCACATTTAAGGTTTACATGGTGTAAAATTTCACTATTAATGTTTTTAAATCTTTAGACTGTGCTCGTTGTTACGAAGAGTCAACTTCAGATGATCATCTGTGCCTAGATAAGTAGTTGAACAAAATGCAAAATATCCATAGTAAAATATCTATAGTAAAATACTCTTCTTTAAATTTTAATTGAGTTACTGTAAATGGTCTGATTCATATTTTTGATCTCAAGTCAGATATAAGTGGAACAATTTTTACTGTTCTTGAAATTTTAATTGAGTTACTGAAATGGTCTGATTCATATTTTTGATCTCAAGTCAGGTATGTGAGAATGTAAATGAATAATACATTATTTGATGTTTATATCGGTCGTAGGGCTTGTACTCTGCTTCATATCCAATATCTTGTGAAAGACCAAGTAGCTCTGACAAACAGACCTTTTTTTGTCTCATATATTTTCCTGATTTGATTGTGAATATTTTTTGAAAATAAATTTGTGTTGTTAAAGAAAATGACCGACAGTAAATCAGCAATAAGAAAATCTGGTAGAAAAGAAGATATTTTATTGTATGATGTTTGGCATGGCCCAAAAACTTTTATTTGTAAATAAGAAAATTATAAAAATTTTATTTCTAATTAATAAAATTATAAAAAATTATTTGTAAATAAGAAAATTATAAAAATTTTATTTCTAATTAATAAAATTATAAAAATTTTATTTCTAATTAATAAAATTATAAAAAATTATTTGTAAATAAGAAAATTATAAAAAATTTTATATTTTTGTAAAGTTCTTTTTTCAAAAATTGATTGTGACAAAAATCATCAAGTTAAAATCAATTGAAGTCAAAAAACCCTCTTGCGTATATGGCGATTTTTTTCTTGAAAAAAAACTTTTTTATTCTGAAACCACATTGGCACTCAAAATCCTGATTGTATTTCAATAAATGTCAAAATTGACTTTTCAGGCAAAAAAAGTTTCTTAAATGAAACTTAATTCATTTAAGAAACTTTTTTGTGTTTTTTTATTTGAAAATCTAAAAATTTGTTGCAATTCAAATAAAATTCTCCTACTGTTTTCATTTTAGTGGTTGATTTTATAAAAAGAACAAGATAGAGCTTTTCTTACTTTATCATATCTTGGATTCTTATTTAAAGATTATCAGATGAAAAAATTAATTGTTGCGTTCATTCTCAGATCAAATCTTTCAATAAGTGATTTAAAACTTTCAATGAGCTTAATATACAGATATTATTTCACAATCTGTTTTTTCGTTTACTCTGAATTATCAAGACTGTATTATCATGATCGACTGAGATTTGTAGATATACTTAAATCGAATAACAATTTATACTTTCGATTTGATAAGATTAATTTGTGATAAAAAATCGCCTGATCGTTTCAAACCATGAAATTATTTTTGTATTTGACTAACCGATTTTTTAGATCTTTTTTTGGTCTGATTATCCTTATCAAGTTTTTTATGTCTATTTAAAAAAGTATTTACATTCTTATATGCTTTTATTTTTAGAATTATTAACAATTTTAACCATACCAACCGATTCTGGTAAAAATGAAGGCTTCATGAGTCGAATGCGAGATAAATTTAGTAATTTTAAAAATCGATTTGGTAGTGGTTCACGAAGTGGATCGTCAAGTGGCAGCAGCTCATCAGGTTCAAGTAGCAGTAGTTCAGGTAGTAGTTCTTCAAGTGGCAGTAGTTCAGGTAGTGGTTCTTCTGGTAGCGGCGGTTCGTCAGAAGAAGGCGACACTGGTGATAAATCTAGTAGCGCATCCTCAGGAAGTTCATCATCTGGCGGTTCCTCAAGTGGCGAATCTTCTGATTCATCATCTTCTGGGAAGAAAAAAATGAGCATGTCTGGCGGGAAAAGAAAGCGAATTAGATACGTCAAAAACAAATTCAAGGTGGCTAGAGCTAACAAAGGTAGTGATGGTGAGGGTGAAGCCAAAGATTCTTCTGGTATTGAATTCAAAGATGGCGAGGATGGCAAGAAAATTATGGAAGTAGGCGGTCATAAAATGTGTCACAAATCCGAAGGTGAAAACGATGTCGGTGATTGTGATGATGGCAAGGGAAATGTGAATGGTGGTGGATGGGACGTTGCTGAGTTAAAAAAAGGTATCGTCCTCAAAAGTAAAGACATAGATGGCAACGAGCTTTGTGTGACAAAAGAAAAAGGTGGTGAAATTAAATTAGAAGGGTGTAAGGGCCCAGGATACGAGCATCAGAAGTTTGAAATGTCAGATTATGTACCAGGTGGAAATGATGGTGAAGGTTTTGATGAATTTGAAACATTAGAAGCGATCGAAGAAGACGAAGACGACTCATCACTGACTGAAGAAGAAAACGAGAAACGAAAAGCCCAGAAAAAACAGGAAAATGCCGACAGAAAAGCGGCACAAGAGGAAGCTGAAAAAAATAGAGGAAATGATCCACAAGGACAGGATCATAACGGCGGAGATCAGGGCTCGGGTGATAAAAATGGACCAAATGGTGGTGATAAAAATGGACCAAATGGTGGTGGTCAAAATGGACCAAATGATGGTGGTCAGAGTGGACCAAATGGTGGTCAAAATGGGCCAAATGGTGGTGGTCTGAGTGGACCCAATGGTGGTGGTCTGAGTGGACCCAATGGTGGTGGTCAGAGTGGACCAAATGGTGGTCAAAATGGGCCAAATGGTGGTGGACAGAGTGGACCAAATGGCGGTAGTCAAAATGGACCCAATGGTGGTAAAAATGGACCAAATGGTGGTCAAAATGGACCAAATGGTGGTGGTCAGAGTGGACCAAATGGCAAACAACCAGGAGGACCACAGGATAGCAATCTTAACGGACCAAATGGCAGCAATTCATTCAAACCAGGTGGACCGCAGAATAATAATCAACCACCCACACAGCCACAACTTCAAGCACCAGATGCTCCGATCAATCCTGACAAATTAGCCGAGCCTCCAAATCTCAATCCTGCTCAGAAAGTGATTTTTGAAACTCTCAAACATAATTTGAAAGCCATGGACACAAATCTTAAAAAATTCTTGCAATCACCAGATTTGCAAATTAACACGAAAGTGGGCGATGTCACGCCAGAACAAATAAAAAATGCAGGACCTGTAAAACTAGCTGATAAACCAAAGATCTGTTGTGTAAATTCAAATGGTTGTAGATATGAGCTCAGAAAGGTCTGCAACACACGTCCAATATGTTGCTAAAAATAAATTGTATTTTGTATAACATTTTTATTTTAAAGAAAACTCTTAACATTTTAGAAAGCTTCGTTTCAATGAGAGCAATAAAAAGCAAAAAACATTTTGTAAAATAAGAGAGCATGTAAAATAAAAGAGCATGTAAAATAAGAGAGTATGTAAAATAAGAGAGCATGTAAAATAAACATTTTGTAAAATAAGAGAGAAAGAAATATTTTGTAAAATAAACATTTTGTAAAATAAGAGAGCAAGAAACATTTTGTAAAATAAGAGAGCAAAAAACATTTTGTAAAATAAACATTTTGTAAAATAAATTTATTTACAACCCATTTTATCCTTGACAGATATAGCTTGAAACTTTTTGAATATTATCAATGGTTGTTTCGTTATCACGTACCCACTCATTCAGATTTTGCAGATCGTTAAGCATGTTTATCCTGTTTTCATCAATGAAAATGGCGTAGTTTCTAATCCTTCTTTGAAAATTATCTCGAGATTCAGGAAAACAAATGTCTATCTGGTGTTTAACAGTATCATTAAAATCTGGATTATTCATGTCGATAGTTGTAAACTTTTTAGACAAATTGAATGTTTCGCCATATTTTACCAAATCATCAGGAGTAATACCTGACAAGATAAGATCCGTATGACACGGACAGTTTGCTGTGAATGTTTTTAACAAAAAATCACGATAAGCTGGTCCAATGGTTGCACAATCATCCAAATTAATATTTAAATTATTTTTCTGTAGATTTGCAAGTAATTGATTATTTTCTCCAATTTCTTTTTTATATTTATCAGAAAAAACATTTTTGAACTGATCTACGTTTAAACCTGTGTTTGTAAACACGCCTAAATGTCGATCAAAAGCGAAAACTATGTTACACTGGTTTTTACAAAAGTTCCAAGTGTTCAAATTTTCAATGTTATCTAAATAATCCGTAATACCTGATCGTTTAAGTGAGTCTACAAGGTCATTACAATCTCGAGATGATCGATTTGATTTTAAAAGATCTAAATCTAATTGATTATTTCTCTGATTTACGGAGGATTCTCTTTTGGGCTTAAAAATTTCATTTTGATTTGATGGACAAATATCGAATGGTTTTGGATACAAAACGGTCTTTTTTTGTGAATTGATTTGAGGAGAAACAGGTAATTTTTTCAATTCTAGGCACATATTGTCATTTTTTTCAATGGATTGTTCTGGAATGTGCTTATTAATCTGTTGTTTGATGAGGTCTGCTGGTCTTGGTGTAAATTCTTCGATTAAAAACCAAAATTTCTGATCAGTACTACATTTTTCAAATATAAGATCTCGTGACAAACATAAACTCTGTTTAAAAATACCAAAACCGGAATGTTTAAATATTTTGAAAACATTAATTTTTTCAGCCTTTTTTAGATTTAATCTAGAATTAACCTTTTCATCAACTGAAGAATCTGAACTTGAATCATTTGTTTTTTGGATCTTTTTGATGTGGAAGAGATCGGTATGTTCGTTAGTACAGATAATCAGTCTTTTCTTCTTAAAACACAATCTTTTTAAACCATTGACTGTGTCATAAGTAAATATAGCATATTTTCCCTTTTCTTTTTTCTCAATTTTAACTGAAAACTCGCCATTTACAAATTTTAATTGTTCATTTTCACTTAAAAGACTCATATTTTGATTTTTAAACGGTTTTATTGTTTGTAATTCAGTTTTGAATTTAAAACAGTAAATTATTATTATATTTGAAAAAATCTTTAAAAACATGAAGTCTAAAATGAAACATCCATATATAACAGTAATCCTGATCAAAATGATCATGATTTAGACTTTAACAAACCAAATTTTTTTAATTTATTGATATTGATCAAAATTTGAAACAGATTTAAATATTGAAAACAACAAATAGATTTTTAAAATAAAATGTAATATAAAATGATTGGCTTAAATTCAATCAAGTGCCTTTACCCAGTCAACACTACTACCTTTTACGATCATAGCAGCCAAACACCGTTTTTTATAGATTCTTTTTTCGTTTTCATTCAATTCCTGAATATTTTTACAAGAAATCACACAACCTGAAAGTGCCATATTAAAATATCCATCAATTGACAATAATTTGCCTTGAATTCTCTGATTTGTTGACAAAGAAAGCAAAACTGTCTTGTTTAAAAGAGGTGTATAAAGATCGTCTGTTGTCATTTTTTTCGAATGAATTGGGGCTTGTCAGTCAACCTTTCGATTTTAAAAATGTGCAATATTTTTACATTCCAAAGCTTTTTGTCTTGTTTTTTCGTAATTTAAGAAATTAAAAGGATATTTTATAAATCTACATGTGATTTGAGTGACATAAGAAATTAAAAGGATATTTTATAAATCTACATGTGATTTGAGTGACATAAGAAATTAAAAGG
>LGUB01000012.1:0-30821 GCA_001432165.1 Pseudoloma neurophilia
CTGACCTCTACATTGTTCTTATCTTTCAGTCTGTCCATTTCCATTCTTGTCAAAGTTTCAATCCTCAATTTGAACTCTAGGTGTGAGAGCCTGCTCCACTCTTCTTTCATCCAGGTGCATAGTCCAATACGAAACTTTTCTCCTTTCTCTCTTGCAGTCAGCCTTTCTGCTCCTTCAAGGCATAAATCTATTTTCTCTGTTAACTTTGTGAATTCCTCTGTATATTTCTTAATCTAATCGTAATGCCAAACACTCAATCTGTCAAGCTGTTTCATAAGCTGATGTTGATAATGATTGTCGAATCTATTCTTTAACAAAGCATTAAGCTTATCTTTTAAGTCTTCTGCTCCACTGAAAATATCATGATAATCCTCCGCTACGACTATCTGTAAGAATGCTATGGCCAATTCAGGTTTCATTTAACACAAGGTCACGATATTTTGATATTGTTTCACCCACTTATCAACATCTTGTAATTTAATGTCATCTAATTTATCAATGGAAATGGTGGATCCTTCTATACCGTTGATCATTGTCTTAAAATTAAATTTTTCTACTGTCAATCTCTTTACCAAATTGGTAAGCTCGTTCGTCTGATCCACTCTGTAGGTTCTTTCTCTTGAGCCATTATTCCTCGATGAATTCATCTTGCGAAAGCACATAAATTCAAATAAGAAAAATAAACGATTTACTTCTTTTGCTATTCTTTTCCTATTGTTCCTCCTCCTATTCTTTGTCTATGGTCGATGGTCTTTTTCCTAAGGGGTTCGAAGAAAAATTATTTTTATATTCGAGAATTTGTGAAAAGGGAGGGAACTCGCTATCTCAGTAATGAATAATCATCTCAATTTTCCCGTTTGAACATTATTTGAAAATAAAATTCATATAATTTATCTATTCAGATTCTTTTCATTTGTTTTATTTTTTTTTGCATGATTTCAGAAAGATTTTGTGTGCACCAGAATAGGTTAATAAATTATATCGACAGTTTATATTTAAGTTATATCAGAGAGATTGAAAATTATTATGTGCCGCACATTGAACAGAATGGACTATTGATCTCGGAAGAATGCTATCTAATTCATTGGCAAATATCTCAGCGCAGATCTCGATTCTACAACATTAAGATAAACCTTTGCTAGTGTAAATGTTGTGTCAGAAATATCAAAAACCAAGACCTATGATTTCACGAAGCTTAAAACATTGTATTTTGTTTTATGTAGAAAAAGAGATTCGTAAATTTATACAGCCCGGTTCCATCCACAAGAAACAAATGGCTCATTATATAATAGATTTGAAGATTAATCTCATATTGATTAAATTTTCGTCATCTTTCGATGAGAAACTTCTAATTGTTAGATGAGGTTTTTACCAACTCATTTTTTAAAAACCTGTAGAAAATTTCTAAAATTGTCTATAAGGAACCATTAAATTTCATAAAAAGAAACGATTATGACGCGCAAATACAATTTTTATTTCCACAAGGTTCATTAAAATACCTGAACATCAAACCTTCAATATTTTAGTTCACTGTTCTTTCGACAGATAAATTTCTAAATAATAGACAAATCCTATTTGTTCTGATAAGCAACGAGCTCTAGAATGAGAAACAATCTCTGATGAATCAAATTGGAATATTTTTCAACATATTCAGTAGAAAAATTGTTTTTCATATTAGTTGAAATATAACGGAAAAAAAGCCTAAAGGCGCTTTTTCCTTTGATCGGTCTTTTTTACATCTTAAGTATTTTAGACATACATTTTTGACGATTTAATCATGAAATTTTACAGTATTATAACGTACAATAATTCATACCTAAAATAATTATAAGTAGGATTCAAATTTATGCAGAGAATGTGTTACATAGTTTTTGATAGTGGCATCTTCCATTATAGACAAATATAATATATAAGAGTTTTTTTGTCTTATTTCACTTCAAAGTTAGATTTATTGATTAAAAATTACCTATTTTCTTCATACTCAAATTTTATTTTCTTTCTTTTTAAATGAAAACGGTGAATATTATTATGAATTCAAACACAAATCAAGCAAAAAAGCACCTATATCATATCACTATATGAAATGACAATCATTTGTCAAGAATAAAATGATTTTTTGTTTATTCTATGATCATTACGAAAAATATGCTTTTTAATTGATCTAGAAAATGACAAAATACACCATTTATGGATTGGCAAGTTTTAAAATATATAAATCAAAAAATTTAATTATTTATTTAATAAGCTAATCATCAGAATAAGTTTCGACAATAATGATATGAGGACCAGTGACTATAGTTCAAATTGATCTAAAGTTATTTGTTGATAAAAGTAAGAAGCTTATCCATGAATCGCACTTGAGATATTTCAAGTCTGCAGTGATTATTTAAAAATAAAGAAGATAGTAAAGAATTTAATCGCTTTGAATCGAACCATCACAATAATAGTGACTTCATAAGGTCGTACAAAAAAAGGCATGATAACTATCACGGTGATTTACTTTGTATCATAAAACAGTAAAAGCAAATAATTTATATTTTCGATTTGTCGTTATTAATTTAAAATTTGTAAATGATTCATTCGATCATACTAATTTTATGAACATAAGATACTTATATTTCACATCTTAAAGATACTGTATCAGAATAACAATCGGAAAGTATCAAACAGATGCACAATAGTATTATCATGTTACCGAATTGTTTAGTTGTTCTTTTTTTAGCTTTTATTCAAATAAACAATCTTACAAGTTTTATGAGGAACCTCAATAAAAAATCTATATTTCTTCGAACAGAAAAGATTGAGAAGTAAATTTTTTTTTAAACCACATTAATATTTTTTGAAACATCAAATAAAATAAAAAAGATTTTTGTAATTGTAATGGTGTGTCAAAAGTGAGAATTATTAAATCGAGCTTACCGTGAGAAAAAATAATGTCTATTGAGGAAACACCACAATTATCTTTGAGGCATAATTTGAAGATTTAATAACGAAAACGAAATAGATAAATGATTAAATACAAGCCTTTTTAGCCAAATCCAAGCAAATTATCATAGAAAAAAGTAAATCTAATAAAAAGGATTAATCAAGAAAATTTATTGATCATTCTTCGCATTATCTTTTCGTTTTTGGTCATAGTATTCACGGGATGCTGAATTTGTGCTTAAAGCGGGTTTCCCACGTTTCTTACTTTCTTTGATTGGTATATTGTAAAATTTTACTTTTTTCTATGATAATTTGTTTGATTTTGATGAAAAGGCTTTGATTTTATCAAAAACGCTTGGATTTGGCTAAAAAGGCTTGGATTTAATCAAAAATGCTTGGATTTTATCAATCGTCCAAAACGAAATTATTCTGATTTTGTTTTTTTTATTTTTTACCCCTGTGGTCTAAACCATGAACAGAAACTTTCATCTGTTTCTGAATAAGTATGACTGTTATCTTGCAATTAAATAAATATTTTTCTATTCTTTCCATTATTTTTTTAAATTGCACCATTCATTTATTCGTGAAAATTTGAATATCGTATCATAGATACCGCAGAATAAATTTTCTGAAGCTAGCTTAGTATTTGAGCTAGTACGTTTTTTTGTAAAATTTTATCATCTGTTGTTTTCATTTTTGCATTTTGTTAGTACTTCTCTTTGCGAGTTTGTTATTTATTGTATTATTTTTCATTCGGATCATTGTCATCGAACTTTCTTTTAAAAAAATTTCTAAACCCCACGCCAAGAAAATGAACAAAATTATTTTAAACTAAGATTTTTTAATCTATTACCACCGCTTAGCGGGCAAGGAGTTGAACCGTACTTGGAAAAGTATTTAAAAGACAACTCTTCGCAAATTTAGTCTGGCGGTATAATAGACAATTTTTCCGATTTGCTGATAATTTAAAAATCTCAAATTGTAATTTTTTCGGATCCTGTTGTATGTTTGTTTGATTTAAGGTATTGAACATTCAACTTTGTGTAAATTATTTTCTTTAACACTATTTTCATTCTTAAAAGCTGATCAATGATCTTAAATGAAATGATTTTTGATATTTTTTAAGTTCAAATTTGTTTGTTCAAGTATTTTGTAATTGTTATTTTTATCGATTGATATTTTCGGAGCATAGGGTTTTTGAAAGATTTTGTTAAAAATTAAATTAAAAATAGTCTGAAACAGCTTTTGTATCAGCTTTGATTATAATATTTCCTCTTTACTAAGATTAATTTCTACTAAGTAAAATTAATGTGTTAAATAGATTTTTTTCGTTAATCCCTTGATTTGTATCTTCCTCTGTTCTTATCTATTATATTATTTGTTAAATATTTAAGCAATTTTATGAATGTATATGTGTTTTCATGTGAAATAATATTTTTTTAAGATGATACTAGTTAATCATACAATGAATTTCTAAACCTTTAAGCTTTTCTTTAACACGTTGGTAAGTTTTTTTTCCTTATTTTTTTGAACTATTCTTTCAGTATGTAATAAAGTTCTTGTTATTTCTGGGATATAAATTTCCTATTTTAAACCGATAACTACATCACAATTATCAAGTAAAATTAATTATTTCTCACTATATTTTCCAAATGAGACATCAATTCTATCTTTTTCTTCAATTCAATAATGTATTCGTATTTAAATGCTTTTTTTTGTTTTGTAAAAATTATCAAAAATATCCCAATCCAAATTCTTTAGCTTATTTTCAGAGATAACTGTATATTTGAAGCTTAGAATTTGGGTTTTAATTGGATTTTAGTATTAAAATGCAACTTTGTATCGCAGAAAAAGTGTTTTCCTGTCTTCTTATGTGTATAATATGATGGGGTTTGTATTGTTTTTGGAAAGACAGATTCTAATACGTGTGTGAATCTACTCATCATATCCGTTAAAATTAATTTGTATAATTTTATGATGATTGACGGTAAAACCTCTTTTGTAATTCTTTCTTTTTTTAATGGCACTTATAAATTGATTTATGTTTATTTTTCGTATTTGATAAAAATCTTCTTTAATTTTTTCAAGTTTTCTTTGATCTGTAATTGATTTGTACGATTCATGATAATGTCTGAAAAATAATTCTGATGCATCCTCTGAAGATTTACGATCACAAATTAGGTCATAATATTAATTATTTTTAGATCAGATTTTTTTAGATTTGTACATTTTAGAAATATTTTTCAAGCCAAAGTTTAATGGATTTCAGTAGAAAATGAATCTCTAAAGGATTGAATGACTTCATCAATATTTATAAATGGGGTTTTATCATTGAATATTAATACTGTTTTCAAAAATTTCAAGAGTTCTTTTGATTTTAATTTGTGAGTATTTTGAGCGCACCTTGAAAACAGTGCTGAATCACAACAATTTCGGTTATTAAAAGGGATGCAAGATTATGTACATCATTTATAGGTTTGTTCATTTGATTTTACGTAATTAAAATCATCACAAGTTATTTTAATCAAATCAGATGTTTCAAAAGAAGTAATTCGTGTATTTTGCTTACAGTTATTTGTCACAGCGGCAAACCTTTCAGATAAATTAAAAATGGAATTTGGTTTCAATCCTATAACTGAAATCCTCGTTTATACATTTAATGGCAGTTTTTTATCTCGTTCAACATTTTTAAGTAATTTATTTTCGGTTTTTTCATAAATTTGATATCATATCAACAGAAACTTCCCTATATCGCTGAATTGAAGTGCTTTATATAATTTTAGGTATCAAGGTAAAATCATGCTTCTAAAAGTAGAATAATTATTGATTTTATATATACCATCATCACCTATGATAACTTTATAAAAATCATTACTGTTTTTTTTACAATATTCTTATGTTGATTACTTACCAGAATTCATCCATAAAGATTATGCACTCCTTTTTACTGTGAATTGTTTGAAATGCTTGGTTCGACGAAAATTACTACTAGTTCAAGCCTCTCATCTGAATTTTTCCCGAGGCAAATTTGGACTACTGCATCTACTGTGAAATGTGAAAAGTTTTCTGTCACAAATTCTGATCTTACGAAATATTGGAGTTCTATTGAACAAAATTTTGTAAACAAGATCCTTTTGTCCCACAAGCAGAGATATATACTCCTACTAGATTTTTTCGCGATTGTTCTGATTTAAAAATGTATTGCAGCAAATTCTGTTGAAGGCAGCCATTAAAGATTGGAAACTTTCTATTCTTGAGGTTTGAATAAATTTAAGCAGTTTAAAACTTTTACAATGAGCATCACGAATGAAATGGTTTCATGATTATAAAAAAGATAAGTGAATGGATCTCCATTTTATTTATATAACTGAGAAAATTCTTTCAAATATTTTATAAGTTGTAAAACATTATTTTACTTAAGAATCTATACTATTTTTGTCGCATTTTCTTTTTCTCTTAATGATTTATTTGGCATTGCTCCTCTTTTTGTCTGATTATCTGTTTTTGCATTCAAAACAAAATAGAAGCAAAAATCAACAATTGATAAATTCAATGTTGCAGAATTGTACAACAAATAATCAGATATATACAAAATTTCATTTTTTCTTGAAATTATAATGCTATTTCTCAATACTTTCATATGTGAGGTTCTAATTTCTGCTAGAAATGTAAATTTTTGCAAAATAAGATTTAGATTTAAATATGTGGAAAAAATTTATATCGCAAATTACAACAAATTTATCTGAAAATACTTCGTATTGAAGTTCAAATGAGTGTATTTGACGAATATCAAACTCGTTCTTTAGCTTCTCGCAATGAGTGATTTGTTAGAAGTAGGCTTTTCTATAAGAAACAATTCATTTACTGATTGTCAAGATTTAATTTTTTTGACTGTCTATTAATGTAGAAGAAGTAAGGATTTGACAATTTTTCTCTATCAAAACCATTTGTTGCATATTAATAAAATCTATTCATTCTTTCACTTTAAATAAACCTATATTTTCTAAGTTATCTTAAATTATCTCTTTTCAGAATTTTTCCGTAAAATGATACTATGAATGAACAAATTCTTTAGGTAGTTGTTTTTTTTATGCTGTTTTCATTTATATCTTTTCACGTAAACTAATTATATTTGTCAATTTTACATTAAATATAATAGAATATACGTCTTAAGATAATATTTTTATGAAGAATTTTCTCAATTTAGAACCTCCGAATGTTCTCATTTATTCTATTTTTGTTGATGAATAAATTTTATCACCTTATTTTTTATGCCAAAAAAAAATTTTTGAAATTTTTTGAACATCTTCAATTTAATCGAGGGAGTTTTTGTTTTATTTTTTTATTTAAATTTTTTTTTTCTTAACATATTTTTTCAGTTTTTTGAGTTTATTTGTTTCTGACCATATCGCTAAATTAGTAAATTGTCAATTAATGATAATGATTTTTCTAAAAGACTTTTCTTGACTGTACAGAGATTTGCATAAGGACACAAAGTACCCTTCACCATTCTCTTGATGACACTAAAAAGATCGAGTTAAAGAATGTTCTGAAGGTTCTTGAAGTTTTCTTTACGGATAAAATAAAGTAAATTAAAAGATCAAAAGCATTGTTAATTGATCTAATTTAATTATTTTTTGAAAATAAGAGATGAAACTCAAGATTGATTTTGTTCTTTTTATTGTATTTGTGAATCACCATTCTAATATAAGCTCAAAAATTATCGAATAATCATTTTTTATGAGATTGAAATGAGCAAATAAAAAGAAATTAACATATGCAATCATATTCTTTTATTGAAGAATAGTCTTATTTATTGCATAGTTTAATTCTTTCATAAACATTATCTCATTTTCATATGCAATATTCTCTTTTTTTTGCAAAATAACAGAAACCATAACATGATTGACTCAATACATCACTTATACAGGTGAAAAATTAGATGTGTATTGATTTTATCTATTTTTCATCGAGTGAATGACATAGGAGGTTTTTTGTTTTATCTTTTTAATGCTGGTGGTTGTGTATCTAATTTATATTGAAAAAAAATTTTTTGATATAAACGTAGGTTATCTAAGATGAATGAGCATGAAATTAATCTGATATCATTTTTGAAGTTTCTGATACTCTTATAAAAATTTTCATTTTTTTTCCCATGTAAAAAAATATGTGAGTCAGCAAGAATAAATTTTTCTGTATAATCTGAGTTCGATTTTTATTCTTATCCTCACGAAAATAAACGGGCGCTATTTCAGATACTCAAAATCTCATTATAAAATTTTGTCAATTATTTTTAAAAGATATTTTCTAACTAGTACTAATTTGTTGTCATTTTTTACGTTCTTATTTTTACAATGAATTTCTAACTTGGATAGAGGAACTCTATCATTAATTGAGAATAATGTCGGAATCTATTAGGAAAAAATATGATTTAAACCACGATGTTATTATTTTGATTAGATTCATTAAAATTATATTTTTTTTCAGCAAGACTTTATAGATTGACATAACTTGCATTTTAGTGATTTATTTTGTTATTTAGTTATATAAACATTTTTTTATTTATTTGTATCAGATGATGTTTGAAAATCTGAAAATCGTCTAATTGTTGGCATATATTTATAAACAATATAAAAATTTTCTTATTTTAAGATTTTGAAAAGTAAAAGAAAATTCTTATTTTAAGCTATTATACAAAGAAAAAAATATAATATTTTAGATGATATTTTTACATGTTATATTTTTAAAATACAAAGAAAAATAGAAAATATAACCAAACACTGACCTACTCAAGTAAACTGTTAGACAGGTTCACTTTGTTTCTCAACACTACTTGAATCAAAAAATATAAAATGATATGATATATGCAAATTAAAAGTGTAATTTATTCATCGAATAATGATTTCAAAAATTAGAGTTGTGAAACCTCCTCTCTGAGAAACTATAATAGAGACTGCAATCGTGAAATATACTTAATTTATTTCATTTCTCTTTTTTTTGATATCATTAATATTTGAAGATATAAAAAGAAGAGAAATCTTAACCATTTTTTTCCAATGATCTCTGACTTTTTTCTTAGAATCAGCTGATCCCGTTAATTATCACTATACAACACAACAATTAGTTTAAAAATTTTGTTCATTTGAACAAAGATTTTACATTTTATTCAAATCAAACTAAATGATAACTTAATGAATATTTCACAAATAAAATAAAAATATGTCTCTTGTTTTTGTTTTAAACAGCAAAATTTTTTTAACTGTTTTTTTTTGTTTTGTTTTCTGCATCGGAACAACGATTATAAAGATTCATAATTACCGGTATAAATATAATATTTTTTTATTTCACAGGTAATGACAATTTTCATCTTCAATTTTTCTCTTATCCGAGTAATTTACTTCGAAATATAAATTTAGATATTTATTCTCTTTCGTTTTATACGACAATAAATAATGGAAAATTGCCAATTTTTTCTCTTTTTATTGTACCAGAGAGTCAGATTAGTCTATTTTACATTGTTACTTTATAAATGTGAAGATATGTTTTTATTGTTCATGTCTTGAAATAAAGATTTCGTCAAGCCCTACCTTAGAACCTTGCCAACTGATAAGTTCGATTTTTTTAACTAGAATCTGAGAAATATAATTTATTTTCAGTTTGAAGAAAATTTCTAATCATCCACTTTTTACAAACTTTATTTTATTTAGTTATTCTCCATAATAAAAAAGAAAATAGTAAATGAGAAGTTAACATCGAATATTTGAATTTTTGTATTTTTAAAAAATATAAAAAAGGAAGCTCTTTAATTTCCGACAGCAACATTGTTTACACTTGTGAACCAAAGCATTTTCTAATTAATTCTATTGATTTATAGGGATCTCAATGACTCAATTAAAAACTTTGCCTCAGTCTCTGAATTAGCTTATTTCCTCGTAAAATATATTATCTATTCAAATCATTAAAGATTTTGTTTATATTTTATTTTGATGCCGTTTTTTATTTAAAAGTACATCGATCAAAATTTACTTTAGTAACAAAAAGCAACAACTCTTCACTGAGGTAACTTTTCTTCAGTGAAACCACAAACACTTTGTTATACATACGTCTGTAGATCTATCTGTTTTTTATTTATAATATTTTCATCTTTAATGAGACTTTATCGTAGCCTTTTATCTTTGTAGTTGCACTAATAACAAATAAAACAGATTTACTGATGTTTTATAATACATCTTATGTAATAGAATCTCTCAGAAATTATTTGTCAATTTTTTTTCATTTTGATTCAACTACCTAAGAGATAGATTTGGTTCTTTCACTGATATTTGCAAATATGAAAGAAGCCAAAAATTTATTCATCAAGTTTTTTTTTATTTTATTGTTTAACATTTACATTAACATATAAATGAAAAAGAAGTAGACAGGATTTAAACCTCTAACATGTCAAGATGTGAACTATTATAAAATTCTCAATATAAAATTTTATAAAAGTTATTCTACTGGATCTCTTAACTCCAAAAAATAATTCATAAATGCGACAGTTTTGATTTAGAAGTCAAAATAAAACATTAAACACTAAGTTGGAACGTTAAGTGAAGCCGACTGGCTGATAATAAACCTTCGAGAGTAATTTACTTTTCTTCTGCTTGCCTGACATTTTTGAGGAATAAAATATTTTAATATTTATGCCTTCTGCCGACAACATTAGGTTGAAAATATCTTGCTAATAAACTTTTATCATCCTCTTTTATTAAATGAATACTGGAAGAGACGATCTAGATTTTCGAAAAATTTTACGACTGACATTTAGAAGATTTATCGAAAATATCTATCTTGATGTTCCAGACTTTCTCAGATGTGAGTTTGAACAGTTTAGAAATTTGAATGAAAGGAAATGATAGCCGTATTGCAACGATATGGCTTTCTGAATGAAATAGCGCTCTGTAATGGATGTCAGCAGCAAATAGCTGCATTAAGTTTTGAGACTGAGTGGCATCCAAGATTCCGTTGCCAAAAACGAGCATGTCTGGGAAAATTAAGTTTGCCTCTTTATAAAAACACAATTTTTGACCAGAATCATATTGGTCATCGTCACTGCCTTGAATTGCTATATCAGTTTGGCTGTAGGCGGCCGGTCTCGATTCTGTTGACACACTCGGTGTTGGAAATGAGACCGTGCAAGATTTTTATAAATTAATACGGTCTTCATTGGGTTATTTTTCGGAAGCACATAGTGAACCTTCGGGTGGTGATGGAATTGTAATCCACTTTGACAAAACAATAATAACACACCGTCATAAAATATTAGGACGAAATACTCGGTCTCATATAGTTTTGGTTGTCGGTGCTGTCGACATTTACTCAAAAAAAATGCTTTCTTCAATTCAAGCTATTTGGATCAAAAAAAGATTTGTTTAATTTTGTGAATTTTTGATTCTATCAGGATCAGTCATTCATACTGACCCCCACGCATCATATAATACCACATCGTCTCTTGGATTTTCCCATTCTCGTGAACTAGTTGCTCGAGATTGTATAAATACAAATTGGATAGGAGGTTTATTTGGTTGCCTAAAAAGATGTTCAGACGGTATGATGGTGGATTTTATGGAATTCATAATTTTCACTCAATCTTTCTGAATTTTGTTTCAGATATAGTTTCACAGCTTGGAATCGAAAAAAAGCTTTTTTAGTAATAATGTACGTTTTAAATACGTTAAAGAACAACTTGATGAAGAATAAATTTTTAATTCATTTTTTACGTCCGAAAATTTTTTTATCTTATTTTATTTTCCTTTATTTTTACACTGCAATAAGGGTTTTCACACTAATTACTGCATACAGAAAACGCGTGTCTACCCTAATTTATTGAATGAAATAATAGAATTTGTATTTTTTTGAAAAAATCTGGAGAGTTTGTTGTTAAAAATTCTCTAATTTATAAAAACAAACAAAAACGAAAAAAAAGAGCTTTTAATTTTTAAGGGGTCATATTTTTAAAAACAAAAAGTTTTGATTTTTGGGAATGAAACAATAAATAAAAGGTCAATCTTAGAAGAAAAGAAGAATCAAATTATAATAGGAATGAAAACAGTTTTTATATTGCATGATTTAAGAATATTTGCATTTTTTCAGATAATTTCGCGGTGTAAAAAATTAGTAATTTTTTATTATTTGGATAAATGTATCTTTGTCAGATATAGAATTTATGGAAAATTGTGTACAAAATATAACATTAACAATTGAATAGTTCACCAATCTAATCTTCTTTGTTTAATCAAAGTAAACCTCATTTTCTATCGAAAATGGATTATAATTCTATTTTTAATTAATTTTGTTCATTTCATTCTTTTATTGTCTTTCTCAAGGCGGAAATTTATGAAAATAATAAAAAATCGAATATTTATTCAAACACTTCGGAAAAGCAATCATGGGTTATCAGAATATCTTTCTGTCTTAAAAATGGACTTACAATTCATATCCAGATTAAATTATATTTATTTAAAAGAAAAATGTTATATGAAAGAACGGAAAAGTAAATAAATTTTTAGAATTAAGATGAAAAAGTACTTAAGGTTGTAATAGAGGGAGGTGGAGATGAAACTGACAATGTGAAGAAGTTTTCCGTCAATTTTTTATCAATACGGAAGTTAAAGAGATGTGTAAGCAACAAAACGTTCATCAAATAAAGTTGTTTCCTCTTTATCTTCATTTCACAAAATCACCTCTAGATTCTTCATTTTCTCATGTACATGTTCAAAATGATATATATTTTAGTGAATTTTTCAAATATTTTTTTGTTACTCATTTATAGACTTTATGACTTTAAATTAATATAAATGATAATGCATTCATTATTGCTATATAAAATCTATTTCTAAAAGTTGAAATTTCTTTGTGACTCTATTAAACGAAATTATAGAGATCTCCACATTTTATTTGTTAGATGTCAAAAAAAGTACTAGAAATTAGGACTTTGTTGTCCAACAAGCCATTTAAAAGACAAAATAGGCTTTATTTTCTCATGTTATATTTTATATTTTTGCAAACGAATTTATATGAAAAATATTTCGCAAAATAACAGTTTGTTTATTGAAATCAGCTCATCTCTATTAACGTTTATTTGTTTAGACGTTTCTAAATATTTAAGATACAGTTTTCAATCTTTTAGAATTTTTTTACAAGAATGGGACCAATCAATGAAGATAAAATTTTTCTGAATAGATATATAATGAATTCGACCAAATATTACGGCAAGAAAAATTAAATACTTTTATCAGATGATAAAACAAATTAAAATCAGGATGACATGAAACATTTTGTTTTTATGTCTTTTTAAATAATTTCTTATTTCATTCATTTTATGTCTTATTTTTTTAATTTTATTTTCGATCTATCTGTTGAATTATAAACATATTGCTTTATATGTAGTTTCTATTTATAAAAAATGAAATTTCAACCATAAACTGTAATTAAAGTTTTAAATAGATCGACAGTGAAATCAATTTGCGTGCTAAAAAGTTTCTTGATAGCCTTCTTAACGGCAGTTAGCTCATTGGATATATTTTTACTGCTGATTATCACAGAGCAGAATACTCTCAGAGAATTGAAAAAACACCTTTACATAAGTGTAGAAATAAAAAAAACAAAAAGAGTCAAATAAGAATGAAATATAGACAATTCATATCGAAAAATTGCTTCTACCTCATCATTATATATCTTTAAGTCTGACTATTTTTTTCGAGTAAGTCAAATATTCAAGAATTTTGCGTTCTATTATATCATTAAAAAAACATGCATGCACTTAAACAAGTAAAAAATTGTTACATGTATTGATACAGTTTTATTTTTATGCCATAATTCAAAGAGTAATGTTTTGAATATATGAAATTACCTTTTCATAAATCAAGTCAGTAAATTTAATTTTTGATTTAAGAAAGATACACTAATCAATTTTTTCACTATTTATTCTAGAACTGATTTTTATTGTTTTAAGAATTGATATTCTATGCTTTTGATTTTGTGATAAATACAAGACAGATGATATGAAATCTTTTCTACTCATTAAAATAGATCTAAAATATCTGTAAATTTTTCAGCATTTGTTTTGTTATGATTGATTTTTGGAGAGTTTTCTTCTTTTAAGAGCCATAAACAACAGTTCTATTTTTTGTATATTATTTATGTTTTTTTCCACTGATTTATTCTTGAAACACTACACTGCTAAGAACTAAATCAAATTTTTTAAACTATGAAATAGTGAAAAAATTATACTGAAAACAGGTATCTCATTAATGATCAATTCTGAAATATTTGATTTATTAACTCATGTTTTTGCTTTTATATAATTTATCCTACTGTAAATATTCGTTGTAGAAAAAAATATAATCAATCTTTCATAAAATTTATAAGTATAAAATTGACTTTTATCAATAACTTGAAATACAAAACATTTTTTTAGTTTTTTTTACGATTTCTTTGAATGATTACAAAAATATAATGAAAGTTCGATGAAATGGCAACATCAGATTATTAATAATTTCATATCTTGACATTTTTATTCGTTTAAATAATTTATTTTATCAATATAGAGAATTTTCAAGAAGAATTTTTCATGTCTAATAGTTTGATCTGAGATATGGAGTACAAACTGTTGTTTGTTTTATTTTCTTTGAAATTTTTATAATAAAGTATTTTCTTAAAAACCGATATATTTGAATAAATTACATTTTACTTAGAAAATTACAACAATATATTTATTTATAAAAAATTCTTCCTAATATTATTATTTGATTGTTTTAAAAATTTTTACAATAAATCTGTTTCTTTAATATATATTTTTGCATATTTCACAATCATTATATTGTTCTAATACCCGGCACAACTGATTAATGAGAATCATATTCTTTTTGTAAAATAATTTTCGAATAACCCTTTTCAAATAACAATTCTAAATCAGCAATTCATATATATGTTGAATTATGTGTTAATGCAATTATATATTATTTTTTATGAAATTTTATAGAGAAATGCTTATTCAGGTATATATGATTATTTTTAATATGTTTGAGGTCATTGAAGCATATTCACATAAAAACCACAAGTTTGGATTCATCTCTCGAAGCAAAAATTTTTGAGTGTTATATATCTTGAGCTTTTATTGTCAAAGAACTCAGAAGAAATGACTGCAGTTTATGACAGTACTGTGTATAATCGATTGATTATTCTAGTGATAACTGCAAAATAGTATATTTTCATCACTTTTCATTCGTACTAACGTAGAATTTTTAGTATTCTCGACGATTTATTGAATATTTTGCAGAAATTAGACTCGATGTTCTTACTCTGTTTTGTTGTTGACGATGAAATATGACAATGAGACTTTTAATCAAACTCTTATCTTTTATTGATTTTCAAATAAAGGAATTTATTTAATAACTAAACTTTTTTGAATTTCTTTCCATATTTTTTCACTCGTTCATAATAGAAACAGTCGCGTTTATCTGCTCTTTTGAATTTATTAATTCATCAATCATAATATTTTGTTGATTTGATGAAGAAGCTTCTTGAACAAACAAATTATACTTTTCTGATGAACATGAAAGCAAATCATAATTCCATTAATTTAGAGTTTTAATTCATTTTTTTGCAAAAAGAACACTGATTAATTTATCGAATTTTAAATGATTTAAATTATCTGCATCGAAAATTTGATCGCATATTTTATGAATCATAGAAAAAAACTTAAATATGTTCTATTTTATTATTTTTTAGTGAATTTCATTTTATATCAGAGAATAGGAGAATATTATTCTTACAAAAATGATATCATAAAGGAAAATAGTTCATGAAAATTCAAATCAATTTTCAAAATAAATTTGATCGAAATGTTCTTGTTTTTCAGAAAGCCTTTCTTCTTTATTTTGCTGATTTGAGTTTCATAATTTGAAATTCATTTCAAGTTATGTAAAGCAGAATTAGAATGTGCATATTGTTTCTGTTTAACATACGGGATACAGGTGTAACTAAAATTTGAAATTGTGTCTGTCTGTGCAAGCCTCGAAACCTTACAATGATTATTATATTGTTTCCTCAATTTAATAAAACTCGATGTGGTTCTCACCAATTATCATTTCCTTATTAATAAAACCAGCGGTCCTAACAGATGTTGTTAAAGAAAAGTAATTGACAATCATCACAATATCATCTCAGTAGACCTCTTTTAAAAACAATGATGAAATTTTTGTTGGTCATTTAAATGCATGAATTATATCTTAAACAGTGCTCATATTTTTCTGACATAAATTTAAAGTATATTTTTGAGAGGTAAAATCTTTTTTTAAAATATTTATTCTTAAGACATTTCTGTATATTGTGAATCTATCCCTTACGCAGAAACTTCTCTACAATTGAGATGATGTGGGTTGAAGAATTTTTTATGACTAACTACATGTTATTTTGAAACTTTTATAGTTTATAAATGAAAAGAATTTTTTGAAAAGTTGGTGGCGTTTTCATACAATAGATGGTGTTAAAAACTCGATTTCAGATATGATTTATGTGATCCATTATATATTCCTTCAAACCAAGAATATTGTTTTGTATTCTGAATCTTTGTAATTTATCAAGGAATTCAAGACAATATGATTGATTCTTCTTGATATTCTTTGATAAATAAATCTAAACAGAGATAAAAATCAGGTATGGATTCAAGCAATTGTATAAAATATAAATCATGTATTTCTGCAACAGAATATTTTTTACAATCATTTTTAAAAATCATAAAAACATGAACCCATTAATTTATTTTTCATGTTTGTCAATTAATTCGTCAATAAAGTTCAAAGAAACAAGTTTAGATCAGTTAATAAAGTTTTAATGAAAAAGCAGTTTTTCGACATTAAATTATATTCAATACAGTCAAATAAATAGGATACTCTTCCAATTTTAAGACTCATAAATAAAAATGCAATCGGATGTAATTTTTGCATATTACTAGCAACTCACAAATCATAACACTCTTATCATGACGTATTTAACAGAATGTACCCTCAAATGGTAAAAGCGTGCATCTTTTGATTTTGTATTAAATCTGTGTTGGAGAGAAATATCATTTTTTTTCTATATTCACTTAAATAAAATGTTTTTATTTGCTTGCTTTAGATCTGTCAATAGAGATTTTATATCACTAAAATGAATAACATGAGATTCTTTTGTTCATTTAAATAGCTCAAAATATTATAAATGACTCTTCTTCTCACATAATATTTTCCTATTTTTATTTATCATCAATCTGCTCTGGTTAAAATGTAGAATCGTTTTCTAACAGTTAATATATGTTTGCAATAACATTGCATCATATGATTTTATTCTTCTGTAAAACACATGCGTGGATTTTTGAAGCTTTATATTCATATAAACCGAAAAGTCACTCTTGTTGATAAATGCAGAAAAAAATCAAAGGCTTTTCATTGCACTTCATTGTCTTAATATATAAATCATCACTTCGACGATTATATACTATTTTCAGATTTTTACTATTAAGTAATTCAATTGCTCTATCTTCGCGAAATTCTCTTCAATTTTAAAATTTCTGGCATGATGCTATTTGATAACATTAGAGTCAAAATGTTAAATTGAAAGAATAAAGAAAAAACAATAATCATCATGTATTTTAATATTTATTTATACTCGTTTAATTCATTTTGCTTCTTTTGTTTACCTTTTTCATGCGCTTATTTTTCAGTAATCACGCTTGCATTTGAAAAAGAACCCAGGAAAAGTGGTTAAAATTGAGTTATGGTAATAAATTTTATTTTACATACCATTTTCTCAATAAATTTCACACTATTTCAACAATTTTTTTAACCTGTCATTAATTTTCATTAATCATTTTCTGAGGTAGAAATAAATATTTGTTGCCGTTTCGCTAATCAAATGTATTATCATTTAAACGTATAAAATTTTTTTTTCAATTGGTTAGAATTTAATTTAAATTTCAACAGATTTTTATCTCTCGAATAAACAGGTATAGATCTTGAATCCGACATCTTTGTCACGCTTCTAACTATGTTGCAACCAGGATAACACCCACGAATCATCTTCACATGGGTTTATTTGCAGATTTTTCACCAAAAATTTTAATGTCACCATTATCTGATTCTTGTAATCATTTAATTATTCAACTGCTGCACCTCTTGTGATGTTCCAACCAAACCTATTCCTCAAATTACTTTTCTTTCATTTTGAAGGTGAAAAAAAAAATTAATAAATTTTTTGAAATTTAACGTGCTAGCATTTATAAGTTATTTATGGATTTTAGGTTCATAAACAATTCTGAGCTGTTTTTAACATGTGCTGCTACTGTCATTTTGTTAAGACCTATTCAAACCATCCTTTTTCTTATTTCCCGAACTATGATCTTTTTCTTAGCATAAAGCAACATTAAGAATATGTACAAAATGCGGCTAAAAAAATTTATTTTATCAGTAATTGTTACTTCGATATATGAAAAATTATCTTTTTTTCATTCAAGAATAAACAAATCATTTTATTACCAACAGTAGAAATATATATATGCATGAATGAAGAAATTATCTGTCAAGATATTATTTTATTTTTTGTTACTTCCAGAGATATGATTTATTAGACAATTTGTAACACATATAAAATACTAAACTCAAGAATTCGAATAAAAACTATATAATGATCGATGTTGTTTTTTGATACAAAATTTTTGATGCTGTTCTGTAATTTCTCAATAAATTCATTTATCATGTTATCCTGTTTTCGTCTCAACACTGTAACACTGTAAATGTTGAAAAGGATTGAATTTTCACGAAAAACCAAAATGTACATGGAACAGTTCGGTATTTTTCAAGAACTTTTGCTATTTTGAATATAGAAAAAATTTTGATATTTTTTGTAGTATAAAATGATCTATTTTCATATTAAGATAAGGAACAGAATTGAGGGTTCGTTTGTACAATGAGTATAGATATGACCCTTGATTGCATCAATATCGTAGAAAAGACGACCTCTAACACAAGAGGGTAAATGATTTAAGGTTTTATTAAGTTTTGTTCCTTATAGCGCCTGTTTTTCTCTCTTTTTTTTGGTGTTTATTCCATTTTAAGAACAATGAAAACAAATTTATCATTTTACAAGTCGCATTGCTCGTGCTCTATCAAATGATGAGCTGGTGTGAGGATCTTCGCCTGTACCATAGAGAGCAGAATGGCATCCAGGACATTAAACAACAATTTCTGATTATAGGGATATTTGAACAAGAGCTGCTGTAAATTTTGGATGTTTCCAGTCGATTTTGTTGACGCCTTCATATACAAGTACTGTGAGATCGAGACCTGAAAACAGTTGTTCCGTTAAATACTGTTGAGGAAAGCATGTTTTTTAGAATTTCAAAAAAATTTTCAAACGGACACATGCATAAATGAGGTCGATGAGCCCGGTGAATAGATGGTCCGTGCCGAGAGTGAGGACGAGAAGTTTGCTGTTGGAATTTGTTTTCGTGGCCAAATCTCTTTTTAAATTTCTATTACTCTCTTCAGTATGTCAAAACAAGCAACATCACCTACTTGAATAGTTATGACGATACTCTTGTAGAGGTTTGCATTGTTAAATCCTTGCTCACTTATGTTTGACGATAAATCATCGGAATTAATATTGTTCTAAGGTGATTCTAGAGTCATTTTTATTCGAAAAGAGAAAATACTGTTAAGAGGTTTCATTTTAAACACGATCATCATCCAATTCTAAGAAATCAATCAGAAAACCGGCTGTCAATTATGTTAAAATTTCGTTTCTCTCTTCTTAGAGAGATTCAAATTGCGTATTCATTTCACGTTGTTAACAAGCAGTCTCTAATTTGCGAATATGCAGAGGAAGATTTCGCAGTTGAAGCTTAAGTCTAAAATGGATATTTTTCTAAACTATTCAATACTTTTCAAAAAATATGACGAGAATTTCCCTATTTTATTCGATATTATTTCATTGTTATTGTTTGAGTCATAAAATTCCAAAACATTTGATTGTTTATCGTAAATATAGAGAATCCAGTTGCCAGGCACATGAATAGGAATGAAGACAAGCCAATTATCAGTCGACGACCTGCAATATAAGGAAATGTATTTTTGATACCCGAAATGACTTAACAAATCGAGAATGTGGGATGAGAAGGCAAAACACTTCTGTCCTTTTTTGTTGCCATATGTGACAACCAATTACAAATATCTGCCGATCAAGTCGTCATCTAGCCAATCATTGCTGATAAGTTTAAGATAATGGGGTTCAAAGGCGGGTTTCATGATATTTTGCTTTTCAAGAATAATATTTTAAAATTTATCTATTATGAATAGTTAAAGGGGAACAAAAAGAAATTTTCAAAAAATAAATTCAGTTATTCAATACTCATTCAAAAATTTCGTTATTTTTATATTTAGATAACTGAGAAATTTTTGTAAAAGAATATAAGAAATTGATAAATCGAGTTTTTATTTTTATAGAAGTGGTAAAACTGCCGCGATTTGATAAAGAATGGAGAGGATAGCTTATTTAATTGGTGGACTACGTTTTTACGCGTTTTAATTGTTAACCAATTTGTATATTTTTATTTTATAATGAAATTTTAAAAGTATGAGTGAAAATATTTTGAACATTAAAAGAAATTTGATCGATGAATATTCTTATGACTTTAAATTTTTCATCAAATGTGATTGAAGACAAAACAAATTATAAATTTCAAAATTAAAACTATTAGATTGATCGATTATGAAAACACAAAAGTATTTTAAAAAGATCAGAAATGTTATACCAGACAAAAATGAGTCACCTATTTAAATTTTAGTTCATTAAAAAAAACAGAATTAATTGTTAAAAACTTTTTAAAGTATAAAAGAGATTACTGAGCAATTTATCAAAAAATGATATTTTGCGACAATTTAAAATTTAGTATAATAATTAAGTTTATTCTTCAGCTGTATAATAAAGCGATTTGTGCACTCTGTTATAATCGTTAATATATTTTTAATTTATTATAGTTGATAAATTAGTATAAAAAGCTTAACAAAAAATAAAGACTCTTTTACAAATTACAAAACAATTTTCTATCGAAAGAATTCTGACCATTTAATCTCGACGACACCGTTTCTTTTTGGATTTTTTTTTGAAACCTTTTAATCTATTTTTTAAATATTTTAAAAATAGAGGAAATGTCAAACTATTTAATCTTATTATTATTCTACGGAGGTAAGGAGAAATAACTCTTTTAATTGTCCTCTACACGCTCAGTAGAGCCGGGCTCCCTTTAAGATGGCCAAGACAAGAAATTTTTTTCATTAAGTTGAGGGGTGTAAATTTATTTTTTTTTTAATATTTTTTTGTTTGATGTGAGCAAGTTTTCTAAATAATATTTCGTTTAAAAATTCCGAGTATAAAAAATTTTTGAGATAATGAAAAGTAAAGTTCTAGAAACTTTAAAAAGTGAAAAAGAACGTAATATCTTAAGAAATTATGCTTGTATTTTTTTTGTTAGAAATAAGTTCTATATTGAATCTAAAATATGTAAAGTATTTAAAATTTCAGGTATAAATTCAGCTCATAAATCGCGATAGAAATAATAAACAGTTAAGCTTTGTTGACGATTTTTCATAGCGAAAATGCGATTAAAAGATTTAAAAAAGTATAATAATATCGTAAAATTAGATAATCCACATCACTTTCAATCTGATATTTGACTCAAATAATCATTCTCCCTTTTCTCCTCTTAGAATAAAACTATAAAAGAAAGTAAAAAAAAAGTACCATACGTTCAAACTCTTTTATTCCTTCTCGTCAACAAAAATGTATTAATGTTAACTTCCTGAATGTCAATCGTGCCATTGTGCACGACAATAAACAGCATAATTTATTCTGTTTATGACAAGATTTATTCTTATAAATTTGATTTAAGAAACAATTTATATAACTTTTTTGATTTTAATATTTATTTCACCCTGATGCAAGAAATAAATTTAAGAATTATCTTCATGTTTGATTCATCAAAGAAATAATTTGAAAAAATCCATTTATTCTAGTTAGTCTAGTAGAAAAGTCTCACGATGATCATGGTTTTGCTCATTAATAGATTTAAAATTTTGTAGATTGTATCATTAGCATTAATTTTGTATTCAAATCCCACAAAATATCATATATATTACTGAAATAAATTATTGCTGCTGAGGCTGTTAAAATATTATATTGAAAACACCCACGT
This sequence comes from Pseudoloma neurophilia, assembly GCA_001432165.1. NCBI lineage: Eukaryota > Fungi > Microsporidia > Pseudoloma > Pseudoloma neurophilia. Next base: position 22,193 of record LGUB01000012.1, read on the forward strand.
TTTTTCATTGAAAAATTGATTATCACATGGAAAAATATTAGTTAATATATTTTCAACAATGTAATTAATTTATCTATTCTTTATTAATATAAATGTTTCTGTAGAGTTGAACCAAAAATTTATTGAATAATGGATGATGACAGAAAAACAAGTTGATTATATGAAATCACGTTGGCATCTTTCATCAAATTTTGTGAATTCTATTTTTTTCATTTTTCGAAATTACCGATTTTTACTTTTTGCTTATTTTAAGATATCTAATATTGAGATATTTTTCAGATGGCGTAAAAGTTCTTAGATAGATAATATTTACAAACAACAGTTTGTATTATTGATTTGGAAGATCTTCGTAAAATTAAGTAATTAGTGAAATAAAATAAAAATTTTCATATAAAATTATACATTCTTTGAATTATAATAAACAGCGAAGTGATTTTGTAAGAAGTATTTCTATGAAAGATGAAAAATTTTACAAAAAAACATGATTACGATACGTTTAAAAACGATAATAATACTTTTCTAAAACAAATATAGAACGCAATTTTCTAAAATTTAAAAGTCAAGGACTCTTTTCACTTTTTTACTTACTACATAATAATTATAAAAGATTTAGCTTCGGTAATTTTGTTTAATATTTAGGAATAATTCATGAAAAACAGAAATCAGAAAGAGCAATAAACATTACGGTAAATCTTCTGTAATGCAAGATTTAAAAATTAAGTATCAAATGAATTTTTAAAAATATTTTTTGCTTATAATTATCTGTTTCGAGTTCTAAACATTCTTGTTTTCACTTAGACTAAAAAGCAAAAAATGTGACTCATATTATGAATATTGAGAAAATAAGGTCGTTTTCTCACTTTTTACTTATTTTAAATGCCTTTGATATATCAAAATATTTTTTAAAATAGCATATACTATTTTCACGATATGTATATTTAAAAAAAGTAGTTGGCAGAATTAAATAAAAATTTTCAATAAAAATTTTATTTAACAGATATTTTATTTTTGCAATAAAATCTTTTTAATTTTTCAAATAAGAAAAAAAGGTTAATGTTAAATATTCACTTTAATTCATGCTTTTTGCAATATACATGTATAATTCTATATACAAGGATTATTGATGAAAATTTTCAGAAATTACAAAAAAATATATTGTCAATATTTCAAAAAATCATTTGTCCGACAACAAAAAAAATTCTGTTCCACTCCGATCACAAATTTATTCAAAGCAATAAAAATTTTCAAAATTGCTTTAGAATAATCATTTTCGTATTTACTTTTATACCAAAGATTTAAACAAACAATTAAAAAATCAATTTGAAAGAATCTCGACAATTACAAAAAAATCCTTGTATTTAGAATCAAGAAAGCAGTATTAGACTATGAAAAATTTATAATTGTTTGACTAGACAACAACATTTTGAATCCTATACATCAAAATATTGCTAAATTTTTGTTTTATAAATATTTGAGACGATCAAATTGATATACGATTCAAAGAAACAACAATACATTTTTCGCTTTTTTTCAATAGGACTTTGATGTTTTAGCTTTTAAATAATATTGTCATTAATACATTTTCTGTTTATTGAACAAAATTAAAATTCTAAGTGTTGCACTATGACTGTGCCACCGTCATCTTTAAATTCATGGAATAAATTTTTCACACAGAAATATTTATTCAAAAATAGATTTTATTCATCAAACAAAACTTTTGAGATATTCACTAACTTCAACGACAGACACAAAATGAAACTTTCAATCAAACTAGATTTCTGCAATATATTTGAAATCATCTTTTTGAAATCCGAAAATGTCCTCTTTTTTTTTAATAATTTCTATTATTAGCTAGATGTTTAAAATCTTATATTTGTCATTATTTCTAAACAAGTATATCATTTTCACGCAACAGTGCTTATCAAATAAAATTTAAAATAAATATTTTATACTCGACTCCAATTTTGATTATTTATAAGGGTTATTCTTGACAAGTAGAAATTGAATGAAATCCACGGTGAAAATAAAATTTATTACTATAACTCAAAATTGACAATTTTTTAGTTTCTTGTTATGCTTAATCAGGATGTCAATTCCAAATAATATTATAAATGCTACACTTGATGATAGAACACTCAAATCAGAACTTAAAAGAGCATTGCCTCAAGACAATGAGTATTATTTGATGCGTTTATTTTAGATTTTTTAGAATATTGAAACATATTACATTGCTCAATTACTTGCATTTGCCGATGATAATCTACTCATGATGACAAACATTGAAAAATTGTCTAGGAAATTCTGCAATCAATTTGAAAAATATAATATTAAAAACAATTTAATTTTTAATCCAGAAAAATGTACATATATTCCAAAAAACACCATCTGTTTAACAATATTCCTTTATTACAATCAGGCAGGTTTAATTATTGAGGTTATATTTTTGACATGATTGATCTTTTTGAAGAATAAAATATCATTTTAATTGCATCCCGAGATAAACAATATAAAAAAATCATCACAAAATTTTGTAAACAAAAACCATCTTAAAATCTAAATTCGAAAATATCGACAATCAAAATGTTCCTTGTTCCATTATTAGATCATTTATATTTCTGTTTAAAATTCAGAGAATAATTATATTAACCAACTTTATGTTAAATATATCTTTTAATTCACAATTAAGAAAAATATTTCAACAGCTGATATGATTGTATCTTGATGGATATCTCACAACATAATAACCGTGCGATACTTTTAGCAAAAATTTCATTACTAGATCACAAAAAACACCATTTGAATTAGATTTTCAAAAATTCTACCATTTAATAAATGTTTCATTTGACAAAGCTGAATCTACAAAATCAATCATTGTAAAAATACAATTGAAGCATTTTAAAAAATTAATTTATAAAAATTATGAAAAAATTAATTTGAAAAATAAGTTGAAATCTTTTCAAAAATGGTTTAAAGTCAAGAAAAAACTTACAATTATAACTAAAAATTAATTAAGGACAAAAAATCTATCAAAATTTAAATTAGAGAACGAGAGAAGGCAATAAACATTTAATAAAAATCAATCTACAAACCACTTAGAAATTTATCACCTTTCAATTCAATTTTTCAATGACAGAAATATAACATTTATAAAGTTTCTCTTTATCAGTTATAACATTAAGTATTATTCTTCATCAAAAGAAAAATTTCTTTAACAAAAGGGAAAGAAACACTTCTTAAGATGATTTTTTTTGTCAATGGTTAGTGTTTTCTTGTTAGTGGAAGAGTCGTTGTATTTGTGTTGTGATGATGTGGAGTGTTAACTACGTGATTAAGTACGAAGCAGAAAACTATCTTTTCAATACACTTTCCGCGATTTCGTTAATAAATTTTTCTCAGTGCGTTCAATCTTTAATATACATATAATTGGAAGATTTATTTTCGTTACAATAAAAGTAATCTGATAATGCATCTCAAAAATACTACGAACCGAATATACATTTTTTGTAAAACAAGTAATACGTCTGTAATTACAAAATCTAACAATAATAAAATATCATACATATATACAAAATGTGAAGAAGATAGAACTTACTCCCTCTTTCTGAAATGAATAATAGAGATCCAAATATAGAAATATTAAATAAAATACTATGAAAAAAGGAATCAAACATAAAAAATGAATCATTACACAAAAAAGGTATTTTTATTTATCTAAAAAAAGAATCAAATATTAAAACTACTGAATTTAAAAACTTAAATTAATTGGAGAAGATAAAAGTATTTTAAATATACAAAATTGGGCCGGTTCCACAAAAATCATTCTTTTGAAAGAAGACACAAAAACTATTGTCGGTTTCAGTAGGAAGCGTATTATTTTCCAAATATCGTTCTACGATAGAACGATTTGACCTTCCAGCCTCACTAACCTTTGTTGTAAGAAAACACGATTTTTTAATATCGGTTTAATTGCTCGTTATTAGGGGTAACGATCGAAAAGTTTTTATTTTCGATGTCCCCTTTCATGTCGCAACTGTACACAACAGTGGCGACACTATTATAGAATAATTGAAACCATACTACATTCTCTCTTATTTTGATTCAAGACGCAAGAAATATATTCTTTACAATTTTCTAAATAGAATAAGACGCGAAGCAACAAGAATCAACATACCACTGGTCATTAAACATCTTCTTTCTTTATAGATATTCTTTATCAAGATTATGGCCAGAGATTTCATACAAAATACAGGGATCTTGAAAATCTTAATAGAATTGAAGATAAATCATCTGTTTAAATAATATATTGTATTGAAACGACCAAATCTAATAATATATTTCAGATCAAAAAAAAAAGGCCAGAGAAGGGGTATAAAAAAAGGAATTACAAAAAAGCATGAGAGAAATTTTGATCAACAAAAAAAATGACTTAAAAAAGCCTAAGAAAAATTTGAGGAAAAAAACGCATGAAAAACGAAATGAAAATATAATATTGAAAATAAAATTTAAAACTTTAAATTTAAATCCTAGAGGCATTTGGAAAAATACAAAAAGAAAGGGCATATTTAAAAAAATAGAAATATTCTAAAGAAAACTAAAATTAGCAATGAATAATTTGATATTATCGATATTCAAAATTTAAAATCAGATCAAGTATTACAACAAAACACCTCTGTTGTTTTGTTTAAACATTATTTTAAATAAATATTCCAGTATTTTCTCTCTTCTATTCCTTTCATTCTTTGCCTTGCACGATTCGAGAAAGATTTTATGTGCTGCGTATGTGCATAAGAAATTGGGTTACTAAAATTATATCGGTTGTTTGCTGTTAAATGTACGTAACCGAGAGATTGTAAATTATTATTGCCTGCCTATTGATCGATGCAGAATAACTCGCTCTATGATCGGCATAAGCCACTGTGCAGATCAAGATTTATCACTTGATGATAAACTTTTACTGTTGTGAGGGTAATGTCAAAACACAAACAACCCAAGCAAGTGATTCAGTGAACCTTCAAATATTGTACTTTGTTTTATGCACAAAAAGAGATTTCTCAATTTACATAATCAGATTCAATCCACAAAGAACCAATGGCTCATAATCATAATAGATTTCTGAGAGTGATCTATATTCCGATTGAATTTTTGTCACCGTTAGATGAGAAACTTCTAATTCTTCAGATGTGGTTTTGAACAACTCATTTTTTGAAAACATGTAGATAATTTTAAAATTATATGTGAAAAAAGCTTAAAATTTTCAAAGAATGAACCAATTCCGATCAAAAAATAGGATAAATATTTTTCAGAATGTCTATACAAACACCATATCATTAAACCGTAAAATTTTGTTCACTTTTTTTAACAGATAAATTTCCACATGATAGTCAAAACAAATGTGTTTTGAAGAGATAAGAACCCAAACTTGAGAAACATCTCTTGATTAGTCTAATTGAAATATTTTTTACACATTCAGTAGATAAATAATTTTTATTACGGTAAAATATTACAAAAAAACCCTAGAAGCGTTTTTTGTTGATCCAAATGAGCAAAGTAATATGTATTATGATTAGAAGTTTTAATCAACAGAAATCGCTTAGTATACTGGAAATTTGTGAGAATATAAACCCTGATCATTTGTTCTTATCTGAGAAATTAAAAGAACCCTTTGAGTTACCAGAATTGCCAGGTTACAAGAAGTGGACGAGTATTGCTCAATCATACAGTTTTTCTTCAGATCGTGGAATTGGTTAGATGGTTCTATGCATTAGAAAAGATAATATTCTTATAACTAACTAAATTCAAAAAATAGGCAAATGATACGTAAGTTAATTTCATCAATAGACAATTCTCTTATCTTTTTTTACACATAGATTCAATAGTAAAGATATTAATATTTTTTCGATCAACACACAGAAAAAAGCCAAATCATATTAATGTGTGATCTCAATCTTTGTGAAAATGCTTTATTGAATAATAAAGCGAATGATAAAAAAAACAATATTCGCTTTATATGTCAGTCAACCATGATGTAACTTTTGATCAGCAGCAAATTTCTAATCAAATCATGATATCGTATTTTCCAATGTCGAAGTAAAATCTAATATCCATTTATGAACATCATCAAACATGTTGTGTTATCGGTTACCTTTGAAATCAAAAATTTTAAGCATCTTCCGAAAAATATTAAAATTAGTTATAATATGACTTACAATACTGATAAGCAACAGATAAAAAAATCGATTAATTTTAATTGACCCGGTTTTGAATTGTAATAAGAATAGAATTTATCTATAATAACCAATGAACAGATAATTCAACAAAGAAAAATACAGGTATCAATGGCCCAAGTAACAACAAATATCAACCAATGGAAATTGAATTCACATCTGTCGGCATTGTGCCGATAAATTCACAAATATTTTCACCCCTCAGATAAATGATGAACAACCTTCAACGACCACAAGAGGAGGTTATAAATAAATTCCTTGATTCTGAACTGGCGTCGGCTACAAATGCTGTTAAAGAATATAACGCAAATGACAATGAGGATATAAACCTATGGCTAGAAGAGCTGACAATGATATGCCGAGCAACAAATTTGAATGAACAAGAACAAATGAGGCTTATAATAACTAAGCTTAGGAATACACCCAGATCATGGTGCTCCGAATTTATGGAGACAAATAAAGGCAAATATCAGTTGGCGAAATCAAATGTGCTCTTATCAAAAGATTCTCAAATCAGACAAAATCAGTCCTAACACTCACCGCTTTCCTTAAGAAAGATAACCCAACAACCAGAGAAGAGAACCAAACTCTACTTGCTGAAGCAACTATTCTCGCAGAAAAAGACCTTATGAGTCATACTGCATTGGCCCAAGTTATAATGGACAAGTCGCCAAACTCTATTAAGCCATTATTATACTTGGCAGTAAAAGAAAGTGTGAAATGGCACGATTTCATGTCGAATGCTGAAGGATTAGTCACAGTCGGATTTCCAGAAAAAATCCTCAATCAAATCAAAACTGACAATTCGAAGACAGATAACAAGAAGACAAGTACCTTTTGTATATGGCATGGACAAGCCTCTACGCACACATCAGAAAATTGCTTTAAATCCAAAAATTAGTGAAACTGGAGAAAGAAAGGTATGAGAGGTCAAGAAAAACAAAATCAGCAAATAGTAAAATTAACGTCAATAAAATTGAGACGACAGAAGAATCGGATGAAACAACAATAAAATGACAAATTTTATTTACTTTTATTTAACCTTAATGAAAAAAATCAGTTTTATATGAGAGGAACACTTGAGAACGGTCGGTGGATTGATATACTGTTGGATACCGGGGCAGACTTGACAGTTATTCCCAAAATATTTGTTCATAAGTTTAGAACACTTTATCCATCTAATGCGACGGTAAATCCGCATCTGGTCATAAAATTAAAATAGTAGGGAATGTGAAGAAATTTCCGATCAATATTGGCAACCAAGTGCTTAAGCTTACAAGGGTTGATGCAGACATAGACTGGTCATATAAAATTATTGGATCAGATGAGTTGACGAATTTGCTAGCGCTGTTAGTTGAGTGTTTAAAAAAAATATCAAGCAACGGTTTTCCACTAAACATTCGATAAATTTCACTGAAAGAGTCAAAAAATCTGCAAAACATCATAAAAAAATTCGTTAAGTTGTTTGTAACGGATATTTATCAAGGACTCCCACGCTGTAACATAGGAACCCCTAAGATCGATACGGGGATGCAAATCCAATATTTTGTAAACCGGACCGAGATCTAGTACATTTTAATGACATTATAACTGCTGAAAAAGAAAAATTGTTCAAAAATTGACTACTGACTGTATCTGATTCTCCTCAAAACTCTCGTCTTGTACCAGTGATGAAGCCAGACGGCTCCCCGAGAATGTGTCTCGATTACAGGCCATTGAACAGTGTATGTCAAAAAGACAATTATCAAATGCAGAATGTTGATGTCATCCTTGATAAATTAGCAGGAGCAAAATTCTTTTCGATCTTAGATGCCACAAGTGGCTACTACAAAATCTCACTTGACCCAGAAAGTCGGAAAAAAACAGCCATCACGTGGCAGAGGAAGCGATATGAATTCACCAGAATGCCGTTTGGACTTATTAATGCCCGGCATCCTTTCAAAGGATTATAGATACAATTTTTGATGAATATTTTAATAACTTTGTTATACCATATCTGGATGACATAATCATATTTTCTGGTAGTGACAGTGAACATTTGAGGCACTTAGAACTTGTACTTAATAAATTACAGGAACACCATATCTACTCAAATAGAAAGAAATGTAACTTTATGAAACAAGAGATAAAGATTCTTGGCCATATCATTAGAAAATCCCAAAGAGAAGTCGATCCAGAAAAGATTGCTATCATTAAAAGATGCCCGATTCCCTTAAATGTGAAAGAACTGCGATCATTTTTAGGATATGCAAACTATTGTAGGTCTTTTATTCTAAGATTTGCAAATATAACGCAGCCACTTAATGAATTATTGAAAGGCAAATCTCCTAGATCAGAGTGTGAGATTGAACACACAGATATCACAAGACACACATTCAAAAAGCAAAAGGAAGCTGTCAAAGAAC